>JAAAKG020184260.1:0-25529 GCA_010014905.2 Druon quercuslanigerum
ATTCTCCGTTAAAAATCTAATTATGAACCAAAAGAAAAATGGATTTTTGAGAAAATAGTTAACTTTATAACTTCACTCCTTGAATACATAATTTTTTAGTATTGATTTTCAATAAAGTAGTTACATTTGCAAGCACATATTCACACATTTTATTCTATAAAAATTACAAAAAATAGAGACTCAGCTGATTCTGCACAGACACGAGACACACAACTATGACGCGATATCAGCGCCCTCTACTTTATGAAAAGCCGCTTCTTCCTGTATTAACGCTATTCCGAAAGTTCCTATGTCAGATTTCACTTACTGGTGTCCACACTGTACAAACATGGTTTGCCTTCCCCTACTTACGCAATACAATATAGAAAAATTAAAGTTAAAAAAATAAGGGATTCTGATACAGATTCAAGAAATTCATGAAATCCAAAGAATTCATGGAATTCACGAAAATCATGAAATTCGTGGAATGAAAGTATTTAAGAAATTTGCGTAAATCGCGTAATTCACATAATTCATGGAATCCGTTAAGATTGAGGGAATTCAAAGAATTTATGGAATTGACGGAACTGGTGGAATTTATGAAATCCGAAAATTCACGGAATGAATGGAATTCGTAGAATTTAAGGGATTTATTCAATCACGGAATTCACTGGATTTGCGGAATTCACGAAGTTCATTGAATCTATGGAATTTACAGAATTTAGTGAATTTTTTGAATTTATGGATTCAAGGGATTCAGGTACTTGTCTGTAATTACGGAATTCACAGAATGCACGGAATTAAAAGAATTCGCGTAATTCAATGAATTTGCGAAATTGATGAAATTCAAAGAATTCGAGGAATTCGTGAAAGTCCATGAATTGCAAGCATTCCGCTAATTCCGTGGTGTAATTGAATCATCTGAATTTCTTGAATTTCCTGAATTCGTTGAATTCCGTAAATTTCTTACCTTGCGTGAATTTCTTAATTTCCGTGAATTCCATGAATTTCGTGAATTTCATGAATTCCTTAAAATCAGTACATTCCGTGCATTCCGTGAGTTTTTGGGATTCCGCAAATTCCTTGAATTCCTGAAGTCCGTGAATATAAATTTATATTAATTTAAAAAATATTTAAAATTAAATTTACTATAGAACTTAAAGGAAATTAATAAATTAGTTTTTTAGACACTCTTGTTATTAGATGTTATGGTTTTGTAAAAATTGATTGGTATCAAAAGAAGACTTGGCCTGGTCGCTACCTAAATCGCATATTGATTCAAAAATTTCGGCCTCCTTTTATTAGACAACCATTCTTTTATTTTAAAAATTAAGAAAAAAAAAATTCACATTTTCGTAATTTATGATTGAGAAATTAGTATTAGAATTATCGGAAATTTGACACTACAGGTTTTCAATGGATCTCCACGTTTCGCAACCCCCTGAATCCAAAAATCAAGTTATTACGATGGCGTCTGTCTAACTTTCCGGCCGTCCCACAGTAGGGAAAAAGTACATTTTTTGGTTTAAAATACGATTCCGGCTGAATCTGTGGACCGATTTGGATGTTTTTCTTTTAATTCTGATAAAATTTCAAAAAAATTTATCGAGCCTGTTTTTTAATTTACTTTTTCAATGTTTTTATAAATAAATAAATATGATAAAAAGAAATGGCAATTTTTTCTATTTGACGTTCCCGGTGCTGATCAATATTATGAAAATTTTTTTAATCGCCGACTTTTAATAAATTTACATTGCAAGAAATTTGAATGGAAACAATATTTTAGTGAAAAAAATTTCTCTTAAGACTATTCTTGTAATATTGTAAAAAAATTAATTAGACAAATGCATTATGAATGTTTCTAAACTAAATATAAAGTTCTCATTTAAAAGAATTGACATCGACAAAAAAAACGACTTTTTCGTCAACAGATGCCCGAATTATGCATTTGTTTAATAAATTTGTTTAAAAAAATTTAAATAGCGATGCATGTTCCTAAAATTATTATGAAGTTCCCAATTAAATGGACTGAGATTTAAAAAAACGAATTTTATCGTCGATAAGTGCTGCAATAATGTATCTGTTTATTAAATTTGTTTGATAAAATCATCAAATTCATGAACAAATTATGAATTTTCTAAAGTTACCATGAGATTCCTAATTTTAAAAAAACTTGACAAGAATTTTTTTAAATTAAAATATTGTTACCATTTAAATTTCTCACAATCTAACGAAAGAACGTTAAATTATTGAAAATGATAGAAAACACATTTTCAACAAATAATTTGTTTATTAAAATTTTTTTGTATATTATATCATGATGGAATATCTTTATATAATGTATATCTATGAAACATCGGCGATTAAAAAAAAAATGTTATTATTGACGAGCACCGAGAACGTCAAATAGAAAAATTTGTGCTTTTTTTCGTCATATTCATTTATTCATAAAAAAAATTGAAAAACTAAATTAAAAATCAGACTCCAGAATTTTCTTTGACATTTTATTAGAATTAAAAAAGAAAAATGCAAATCGGTCCACAGGTTCAGCCGGAATCGTATTTTGAACCAAAAAACGTACTTTTTCCCCACTATGCGTCCGGCCGTCTGTCCGTGAACACGATAGCTCTCGAAAAAATGAACGGATCAAATGCATCTTTCGCACACTTTTTTTTTTATCCTAAAAGAAAGCACGAGTTCGTTAACCAGCCATTTTCGATAAAAATTCAAAAAGAGAGCGCATTTTGAAAATTTTAAAAACCACTTTTTTTCTTAATTTTAAAATTCTATGTGTGAATATTTATAGTATTAGAAAAGACAAACAATTTATTCTCGTGACGTTTTTTAATAAAAAAAAAATATTTTTAGATTTATAACGTTTTAAAAAAATTTTTAATCAATCGAAAACCAAAATTTAAAGACAAATAACGCACGATATGAAAAAAGTCAACGAAAGAAAAACATTGCGTTTTGATAGGCCTTCAAAATTATCATAACAACTTTTTGGATTTTGTTGAAAATTCAAAAATTCAAATTTTGATAACAAAAAAAATAATTAAAAATTTTAGTTTTTGTTAAAACAATTCAGTAAACGAAAAAACATGAATTCACAAAAATTGTGAGGACAAAAAAGGTCTACAAATTCTTTATTGATTACTTCTTGATAGGACACGTACTTTTTATTTTATTCGTGAAAAATAAAATTAAAAATAAAAAAATTGTGGAAAAATGACAAAAGGTACGAAAACAAATTAATAGAAAAAGTTATTCACTCAAAAAAAGAGAGACAAATTTTTAATCATTTATTATATTCTCATCAATTATGTTTCAGAAAGTATTAGAATGGCGAAATTATAGCATTTGAAAAATCCTACAAAATTTCTTTTAACCATTTTCCAATAGGATTCGTAAAACTTGTAGAATATTTTTCTTTATGCAAAAAAAAGTAATATGAAAACAAAAATCCCATTCTCAGCATAAAAACCCTAGATAGATAAAAATGTCTGGAAAAAGGATTTTAGTTTTTGATTTATAAATATCATTTGCAGGTTATGTACCAAAGTTGTCAACATAAAGGCATATTCATATGCAAAAAACTTTTCGTGGTAAGTAATCAGCAGGTTTTCTAATCTTGGGAAATTTTCAAACTGCCCTTCCGTCGTTGTTAACGCGCAAATTTTGAATTATATAAAAATTCTGATTTAATATTTATAATAAATAATGATTGAGAAATGCCCAAATAAAATTTTCCTAATCCTAAAACAGGATTTTGAAAAACAGATACAAAAAAGTTGATTTTAATTAAAAAGAGATTATAAATGCAGAATTCAGAGAAATAAATCATTTCAAACTAAAAAAGATAAATTTTCAACTTAAGAAAATGAATATTTAACTGGGATCATTGAATTTTTATAAAACCAAAATTATTTTTTCATCCGTTACTCCAAAATTCTAATTTAGGATTAGAAAATTATTTTTTTGCATTTTCCAATTATTATTTATCATAAATATTAAATTTTAATATTTATAGAATTCAAAATCAGCGCGCTAGCAGTGATTAATGGGGTCGTCGGCGCTACGCAAGCGCAATTCAAAAGTTCCCAAGGCTGGGAACTCTGGTCATCGGTCGGTAACTCTATTCCTTATGCTCACATTTAAAAATAGGTTTAATTATCAATGATATTTATTTATTGAAAAAGGTATGTTACTTTTTAAAAGAACAAATATATTATTACAAGTTAAGTAGGGTCGTCGCAAAAGCCAGATTTTATTTGGTTTCTAATTTTAACATAAAAATAATTTAAAATAAAAATTGTAATATTTTAAAATATTAAAACATATTATTTAATTCGCTCCGAAATAAAGTATTCAAGCCACATTTTCTTTCACCAATGTAAATAGTAGATAATTTATTATTGAGCAATGTCAGTTCTTTAAAGACACTATTGAAAATAGATTATGCAAATGCAATCAAACATAATTATTTTATTCTGTATTCTAATTTGAAAAAAAATATGAAAACTGCAAAAGCCTTCTCATGCAATATAAATAATCCCCATCTAATTCGAAGAGAATGAATTAATTTGTTGAGAAAAGTAATAAATAATGACAAATAATCAATTTATTGTTTAATATTAGTTATTTCTAAATAACAAGTGGGTATTTTTAGAATAACGAATTCAAAAATCCCGCCCACACCAATCCGACTTTGCAAGCGGTTGGTTTATGAATTCGGCTTTATGCTCTTCTTTTTAAGTATGCTCCAAACGATCTCATTTGGGTCTCTACAGGTTTCTATTGGAGCTCAAAAATCATTTTATACATTTCCAAATATTTCGAAAGATTTCCAAATTATTTTAGAGTCCTTTAGATCAGTTTTACAGATTAGAAAAAATGTTAATTTAAGAGGTAATTTGAGGTGATTCCAGAGGTGATTTATGGTAGTTTACCATACAAACCCAAAGCTTGATTTTAAACATGTCTATAAATTTCGGGAAATTTTCAGTCATTTACGGTAATTTACAAGTAAATATGATAAATTACCATGAATTTCCCAAAACTCATTTCTAAAATTGCCGATAATTTTTGGTGACTTAAGATAAAATACAGAAAAGTAAATTTAAAAATTTCTGAAAATTATGAGTATTTTACGGAAATTCTATCGTTTATGTAAAATGGAACTTTTTTAATCTGATTTAAAAAAAGACTGGCTTAGACATTAAAGAAACACTGGAGCCTTGGAAACTATAATATATTAACTTTTATTACTATTTCAGTCATTACAAGTTACATTTAACATTTTATATATTTTAGTTATTCTTTTTTTGTAACTGAATTATTAATACAGAGGATTATTGTTTATAATGTTCACTCTATAATTATTTAAGATTGGGCGATTGGGACCTACTGGAATTTCCTTGATTTCATCTGAGGTCAATCGGGTAACCCTGCCAGTCTCCATGTTTATTTTGACCCGTACTTTATTGAAAACGTGAAAATGATATTTGTATATTCCAGCAAGAAAATAATTACTGGTCAATATAGCAAAGACGTCGCCATCAATTGTTGATAATACGAGTTGTTCTTGGGTTGGCATGGGTCCATACATATTCCGTTTCACAAGTATTTTAATTGGTTTACTCGCCGGAAAAGTGTAGTTTCGAAATTGAAATTGCTGGTTCAAATTTCTAATGGGAGTAAGCCGAATAAATTGAAGTTGGTCAAGTCCACATCCGAAAACGTTAGAAGAAGAAATCCCGGCTGGTGGACCTATAAACCTGGCAAGAGGAGACTTGGACTTGACACGAAGAGGATTTTCGGTACAAGGAGCTGACCTGGCAGGAGAAGGGCGTACGTCTGAAGAAGAGGAAAATGAGCCGCTACGAGGAATACCAGGAATTGGGGCACCATTAGGTAAGCACTCAAACTGTATACTGACATCTGCAAAAAGAAACAAAGGATTATTCCTAAATACAAATATATAAATTTCACCTGATACAATAACCCGGATTTTTAGCCGATATTTTCACCTGGTTACCCTTCTCTTAACTTTCTTGTAAAAACTATTCGGTCTATGGTCGAAAATGTTCTACTTCCACGTTCAGTCAATTTACGTCAGACAGAAATTCATTTTTGGAATGCTCAAAAACGTTAATCAAGCTTTAGATATAATATAGTAGTATACTCACCGATAGAATTAAGGATGATCATCCAGGTAAAGACCGGAGTATAAAGGATCGCCATTATTTGATATTATAGGAGAATCTAATAAATTATTGCGTTGATGAAGAATTTTGTTAACAGTGTAACTCGTGACAATTCGAGTAATTCATTAGATTATATAACATCTCCTGCAGTCGTTATCTCATGAATTATAGTCAAGGTAGCTCTTCTGAGATATTCATATTTATGATTAATAATTCAGTTAATGCAAGCAATTTGGTTTCTGTACCTGAGGTTCGTTTAGGAAAAATTAAACAATTTATAGGCTTGGATAAAATTATGAGACTTGAAATATTGATGCCTTTTTGTAAAAAAGAAATAATTATACGCTCTGCACCGTAACCTCAAATTAATGAAATCAACACTGCCTTGGCGGACCGAAGGAACCGAAGGGAGCCTCTACGAAGCCGAAGGCAGCTTCAAGTACATCCTCTTTTAGTAGCAATTAATAAGCATTCCATCGGTAACTTTAAAAATTTTGTTTGGATGCTAGCGCCACTCAGTAAAAACCTCAGACAATAACGGTGCGCTGCAAGTGAAAGCATTCAAGCAGTGTCCTTGAGGTTACGAGACGTTAAATGTAAAATGAAAAATTCAAGGTCTCCAACGAAGTTTTTACAATCTACTTACTAATTTAAAATAATTGCCAATTTTGAATTTTATTTTGAAACTTCGCGCGCAATATACTTCTTGAGCTATTATGGATGCGCTTGTAGTCACCTTCAGCAAAAGTGAATGACATTTTTTTTAAATTGTTAGCACTCAAAAAAAAGTATTGCGATTACTCCGTGAGTTTCAAATGGAAATTTTAACGCAGAGTCCCAATTTCAACAATTTAAAAGTTATTCTTGCTTTTCTTTTGAGTTTTTTAAGAAGGAACCGAAAGGGGACCCAGTGGAGTCTTTACGTACGTGTCTGAATCTCAAATTCTAAACTCTGCTGGACAAACAAATTAGGTTAATGAGATTGCGATTTTACAGGACTTAAAAATTTAGCAGTATTATTCCACTAGTTACAATAACAAACTACGTAATCTAGATCGAGTGAAAGTTTTCGTAGTGACCAAGGTTACTCTCCTCAAGAATGATAATGTAGTTATGTAATCAACATAGCAATGAAGAATTCTGCGATTTTTGAAATAAATGAAGAATCATATTCTTTATATACATTTACTTTATTAATGGACCTGCAATAGCATTTTAAATTAAATTTAAATCGAATTTAAATTATCTTTTTGACTTAGAATTTATTTCTTGTCATAAATGATTGTCTTTCCTTAAAAATTCAATTATTTTCTCAAAATTAAAACTATTTTTTCTAAAAGTTATCCTTTTTGATCGAAAATTCAACAGTTTTATTAACTCTGATCACTTATACCTCTCAAAAATTAGATATTACTTACACGGGGTCAAATGTTTTAAATTTTCTCATGTTATTTGTATGCATGGTTTCTACTTGAAAAAATTCACAGACGCTATTTAATATATAGAAATTAGATTCTGATTTTTTTTATTTCATAACATTATTTTGACGTGTATAAAAAATTCTCAAATTTCTATTCAAATTTTAATCTAGAGTTGATGTAGGGGTAATTCTGGTCCCGTGTAAATGATTTAAAAAGGCTACCATTATCCTTTAGGTTATAAAATTATATCTTTTGACTTATAACTGAAAAGTTTGGTTGAAACGTTAATTTTTTTATTTGAAATTCAATTATATCTAGAAAAAGTCATCTTTTTGTAGTTAACAATGCATATTTTCTGGAAGCCAACAATTTTGTAAGCAATCTGTATTACCCTTGAACTTTTAAAGTTCATATTTTTTAAATCTTCTAGGAAAATAACTTCAATGAAAAAGGATTTAACTTCGAAGACACCGCCCAATAGTAATCTAAGCGTGACCGCAAATCCTAATTCATAGAATTTCCTCACATCTCCTTTTTTTTCCCTGAATAGTTTTTTGTTTTCTCTGACCAATGAATTCATGAAATTCGTAGCATGCAACTAATTCGCCGAATTTATGGAATTAACGAAATTGACGGAATTCAGAAAATTTATGGAATTCAACGAAACAGTCGGTTATTTTTATTAGCATTTTTAACTTCATAGTCAGATAAAAAATTAAATTTTCCGATAGTGAAAAAAAAGTAGGGATTCTGAAAGAGTTTTTATAAGATTTTATTTTATACAAAAGCTAAGATAGATTTCGAAACTTCTTAGAGGGGCTTGCAAAGTTTGCTTACCAATCCAATTAATTTTTATGACGTAAAATTCTGAACAAATTTAACTGATGTACATTTAACGTTATAGAGTAATCTGAAAACCTCAAGGTGAACTGTTATTAATGATACAAGTGCCTGCAAAATCAAGTCCTACGTCTTCCTTTGAGTTCATAATTTTTTGTATCATAAATGAGGAGTCAGAGAACAAAACATGAGAAATGTATTTTTCAGAGAAAATGAGATACGCTCGTTTTTATTATTTATAGAATTCGAAGAATATGATTATTTACAATTGGTTCACAAACAAATTCTACCTATTGAAATCTTGCCTTGAAGATTTTATAACCTTGAAAATAATTAAATTAAAAATTTGATTATTTTGTACATACATGGTAATGAAGTTGCTGCACTTTGTGGAAATAATTGATAAAAAATCGTACAGGTATTTTGGCACATTGTAAAAACGTGCTTAATTTTAGGTCATCTTAATATATTTCTGGCGCCCGTCCCCAATGGCGATGAACATTACAAAGGCAGTTAAAACCTGCGTCTTTTCTCGCCTAACTTACTCCTTTGATTTCGCAAGCTTTAGCGCAGATGGATTATAGATGATCGGCGATTGTGTGACTCTGAGGTTATACAATTGCGCGAATATTGTTGAAACAAGAAGATTGGTCAATGATAATGATAAGAATAGGCCAGTGTCGACCTCGTCGCCCGAGAGCTCCGACTCTTGCAATGGCCTGATGGCAAGGAAGCTTACCTGCATATCAGGTATCTTTTTTACGCAAAGGTGGATTTTAAGTTCTTTATCAGGGACACGATCACGATCCTCCAGCGAACATACCGACCATTCAAGCAAGGCCACCTTTGCAGATATCTGATAATGTCAACATGAGACCAAGGAAGTTAAAAATCTACCTTTCTCAGGATCCCTGATTTGCTTCCTGAAGATGCTGATCTCTGGAATCTGACTGTGTAATTTATTGCATATCTTCAGTTTTAAATTAAAACGGCGAGATAACATGCATAAAATGATCAATGCGTGAATAGCTACATAACATCAAATAAAATGTTTACCCAAAAGTTAAGGCACTAGCTCGAAACTTTCAGAAAGCAAATCAGACAATGAACAAGTGTAAACTGCTGACCATCAAGGAGCACTGCACGCTAAAACTAAGAGCTCTTCCAACAGCTAATGAGCGCTTTTAACAGCGAGTGAAGTGGATTCAGGAAAAGTCCACCTTTTCTACTCATCCTTCATGTCTATTTAACAAAACGACATGTGCCGTTAAAAAACCTCATAGTCCATAGAAAATTCAAGTCTTTTGGGAACCTTTGACGGAGAAATCTGTTTCAACCTCCAGATTAGGAGTTCCCACTAATTATTGCTAAAGAAGTAAAGAAAGTTATCGCTGCAACTAAGAACTTTCTAGCACCAGGGCCAGATAAAATCAACAACTTTTGGTCGGTGAAGTACACTTCTGCGCACCAACATGTAGTTCGTATATTTACCATTTTCTTAAACGAAGAACAGCCCATTCTGCAGTGGTTAGTGGAAGAACCCACGGTACTGATCCCTAAGACTGGAGATTTCTCATGGCCTGAGAAAGACCGGCACGTAGATTGTTTAAACACCAGCTACATGCTATTCACAAACATCTATAAAGAGAGGATATTAACAGCTGTCGTACCCGTATGGAGTGAATAGTTAAAAAACGCGGATGCAAGAGGGGACTGGCAGGTTTCAGGGAGAAGCTATTAACATATAAGTGTATTGTCCAGGATGCCATCAGATATCGACGACATTTGTCCATGGTTTGGATTGACTACTGGAGGCCACTCGAGAACAGGAACTATGAGCTACTGTGATGAGGATTCTCTGCGTCAGATATTTTTCTGCATCTCCCTCTTGTCTCATCTATTGAATTTTCGAGGCAAAAGCTCTGGATAACTTTGTGGCCTGCCGAACAGTGATTGGCATGAGTTTTGGACTAGACAAGTATGCCTGCGTTCACATACGCAGTGGAGCCTTAGAAACTAGATCATCCAGGCGAACAATATTATGACCGTTCCCATACTGCTCTACGCATTTGGTGCAGTAAAATGGAACATTGATATATGTTCTGTCTAAAGCCTGTTCATATCTAAATAGCACCATCAACATGCAGTCGCCAATGCTGAGGCGTGTCTATACCGTGCCGCAAATAGGGCCTAAGAAGAATTTGGTCTCCCATTGGAATACACCCGCACTAAGCATGGCATACCATCACGAACTGCCTTAGAGGTATGAAAGCTTCATTTCTTATCCAACTGCAAAAAATCCCCAATTGCCAGGGTCAGGCTCAGTCCAGCGTGAGCCGGATTCAAAAGGCTATCCTTCTGGCATGTCCTTCATGACAAATTTATACCATACCAAAATCTCGCTTTCAGTCCAGTGTCGGTGGTTGCTTTCAAATAGCCTTGGACTGATTTCGGGGGGATCGAAAAGTAAACAGTGAGGGCCGTCTGACATAGGCACGTGGTAGAATAAGAGAAAAATACATTTTCCGCCTGTAAGCAGGAGAGATGTTAATAGGCCGTGAAAAAATGCGAGAACCAGCAGTTCTAGAAAGCTTCAAGGTAGTTTTAGGGGTTGACTGAGAGCGAGAGTTTTCTGTTCCTAAATTACTTGAAATAAACTTAAATCGTTTAGAAATTGAAAATTAAAAATGTTTTATAATACTTTTCGAAATTTCACAATTTCAATTTAAATCGCCAAGTTTAAATCCCTTAAATTGATCTGAGTAGATCTTTTGAGAGAGGAATTGAGAATTTAGTGTTTATCATGTAATTTCCGAACTCTAAAATTGTAATGCTTACAAATGAAAGAGATAATATTATAGTTCAATAGAAACAAAATTTTAAGCTGAGGGTTAAATATTGAACTTTTTAGCACATTTTCCAAATAAAAAATTGTAATATTCAATGCTTTTTAAAATAAGCCTGATAGTGGCATGAAATTGCAGAATATTATTACATGCATTTCCATTCGAAGGTTATACATTTTTAATGAAATGTTTTAAAAATGAAACATTCTAAAAATCAAATATGTATTACATACGAATTTTATTTTCATTTTATTGAAATCAATATTTGAATTTAAAAAATATATATTTAAAAATTACATGTTATTAACAATTAAATCGTAATTTATTTATTCAAATTATTTGAAAATATTTGCTTTGAAACACAAAGGATACTATTAAATGTTTAAATTTAAAACTTGACAGTATTTTTCATATTTTGAATTTTCCCGCCCCAATGTACAATTCTAGCCGAACACATGCGCAGCAGCTCAGGGAGCCAACCTTGGAATTACTAATGAGTGCGTGTGCTCTGTGTGTGTATGTGTAGTTGTTCTCTTAGAATCCGGGGGGGTATCGTAGTTCAAATAAATCCAATAGATGGCGCTCCGATCAGGTAAGCCTGTCTTTGCATTGTTATTTATAGCAAAAATACTAAAATTCATTAAAAACTTGATACTTTTAATAAATATAAAAGAAAGAACAAGTTTGCAGTGACAATAAGAGCAGCTGTAATTAGTAATCCAAAAAAAGCATGCAAACATGTAATTTAATATTAGGAAAATTGAATATAAAGAAGAGTATTTTAAAAACAGTTTGTATTGTATTCATATTTTTCTATTTTTTCTTTTGTTAATGTAATTAACTAATTTTATGAACAATTGTATATCCTGCAAATTCCAAGCACTGATTGATAATATCACTTAACTAATAATAATAGTAATATTAATATTTAAAAATGAACAATTAGCCTGAAGACATACTTTTTTATTAATTTATCTGGTTATTTCCACTCTGTACAAAATATATATTTATATATAAATTTTTAATAATCAGGGTTCGAGAAATGATCGGGAAAAAAGGGAATTGATTTAGACACACGGGAATTTACTGCTGATCATAGCAAAATTCAAGTTCTCAACGTTTTAGTCATTTTTGTCAATTTAGAACAGTAATTTTTACTTTATTCACAGTTGCACAGTATATGAGTGACAATTATTATCGTTTTTATTTTAGGACAGAAAGTTTCGGTAAAGAACTAAAATTTTCCTTGAAGTAGTATTCCAAGAAGAAAATATTTTTGAATTATAATATAATTGTTTTTACATTTTTTGTTTGGAATGCACCTTTTTTCATGAAAATGCAACTACTTGCGCTTGAAATCTGAACTCTTCTGTTAAAAATTAATTTTTTTTGAAGATTCATCACATTAATTGAAAATTTATATCTTTCTAAAATATAACTAATTTGTTTAAAATCAAGTTTTCAAGTAAACATTTGGAATAGTTAAATTTTCATATGAAGAATTGACCTTTTTTAGTTCAAAGTTCAAATATTTAGATGTTTTACCTTTTTAAATGGCAAATTCATTTATTTAGTTGACAGTTGACGTATGTTGTTAAAAAATCGACATTTTGGTATAAAATCGATTTTTTTTAGAAAATGAATTTTTTATTTGAATCTTTTAGTTTAGAAATAAATATACTTGGTTGAAAATAAACTCGCCTGCTGAAAATTGTTATTTTTTAAATTGAAGATTAATACTTTTGATTAAAAATTCTTTTCTTTGGTTGAAAAATGAGATATTTGCTGTTACAGTCTGACGTATGGCCTGGAGCTACACATCCTCATCCTATTCTAGCCTACTCGGCTACACATTTTTCTCGTCGAAATCACTTTCAATAGGGTGTTTGACGTTTTTGCACGAATTTTGACTTGGAACAGGGAGATATTACAGATGGAGTAGGCGTGCCATAGGCCGCCTGTAAGTGGGAATTTCCGCTCGTTAGAAAGAGAGAGAGACGATGAATTTGGCATTGCTGTCTTTGTCTACCAATTCGATCCTCTCGATCTTTTCATTCAGTGGACGCTTTCACTTACACACTTACAGGCATGCCTACTCTATCTGTAATATCTCTATGGAAAAAAAGTGCAACAAATTCTTCTTATAAATGTCAAACCTTTTTTGCAATAATAATTCAAGAGAGAAAATGTCGAGACGTAATGAATACACTTTTTCGGGAAGCTAAGTTACAAGTTGTTAATGTCGGTTGAAAATTCTGATTGTAGAAGTTTTTAATTTTGTTGACCCCCGTCCACATATCGCGAAAATTTGCGAGAATTCTGTTATATACATCTAATAGTCACTAATTCTTTTGATAAAAATTGAAATTGTTCTGCAACTTTTAGTATTGAAATTTGCATGTGAAAAATTTTGCTTTTTTTTCTTGCGAATTTTGCGTGATAAAATTCGGTAAATGTCAAAAAGCAAAAATTTAAACATCCATTATAACTCATTAAAAATGACAGCTACAGATTTAAAATTTTGGTGAAAGTTGTGTTTAATCATGTGCTTCGAAGGTGTAACTGCAAATCTTTATTTGGTTTAGGGGAACTTTTAAGATGGAAACCCGGCTATGCCCTTTTATTAAATAATCAAATTTCTGAACAGTTTTTAGAATTTTAGAAAATTGTACATCGTTCCAAAAAAATAAAAATTTTTGCTAATTCAAGAATTCAAAAATCCTGAAAATTTGAAATATTTTGAAATTCTGCCAGTTTTTTAAATATGTATGTGTATACTACAAATTTTGAACATTTTCGATAATTGGACTTTTCAAAAGTGCAAATTTGTACAAATTTGCAGGCGAACTATAATTTTCATAAATTAATAAAATTTTTGAAAAAACCAATGTTACTATTATTATTTTATAAATAAAAAACTAATAAATTTGCATTCGACCTACGAAAAAAAACGAAATATGATTTCCATATGACATCAGCATGATGTAAAAAATCACAGTCGTCGGCAATTGTTGTCTGCTCTGGCTTCACACGTGTTTTTTTTATCACGTGTGATTTGCACCTGATTTCACGATGAGCAGCTCTCCTCTACATCCTAAGCTGTCGAATCGATTTTTCAAGAATTTACCATGTCTTGGATAGTTCTCAATATCTTAAGTGATGTTCAATGTAAAAAGATGAACATTCAGCAAATGACAAAAGTGGTAAAATTTAAAAAACTATTCAAGATGTCCAAAATTCTTGCAGTATTTATCAAGAATATGTTATTACAGGTTTCTTATCAAAAATTTGATATAAATATGTCTGTTAGATTAGGCTGTTACACGTGAAAAAAATTTCAATAATTTAACAGTGACGCCTTTTTGATCACAACTCTTTGCCTAATATTTGACCTGGAAACGTACATCAACCTGTTCTTGATATGTATTTTAGAAAAATACGATATCTGATTTATTTAAAACTTTAGTTAATTATATTTTATGTTAAAAACCCAATGTATTTCACCAGCGATCACCTTATCACCTTATCATCATTATCCTTGTCTTTGGCAACAGATTCTTGATAAGATTTTCACAAAATTCCGATATCTTGAAAAAAATTGAAATTGAAAAATGAAATCGAAATTTTCATTGAATATTATGTTTCTATAAATTAAGAAACCATTGGTGTTAAACTTCAGACGGGTACTTCTTGTGTCAAACTATTATCAATTCTAAAACGATTAAAAGATATAAATATTCAAATATATTTGAACCAATATTTTTAAAAAAAGGTTTGGTGCTTCTCCTTAACAGCTGTATTGGGTGAAAGGTGTGATTTTTATTGCTTATTTATGAAAATAGGCGATAAATGCTTTTTGAGAATATTGCACATTTTATGGTAATCCGTAATGCATTTATTAGCAATAGAAAAAAATTGTCTACTACAATTTCGATAGAGTTCTCACGCTCTTTTTAATGGTCGTAATTATTTTGAAAAGATTAATTTTTTTTTAAGAAAAAATTGAATAATTCTTTCTACATGTTTTAAACTAACGAAAAAATACTCGAATAAAATTATTAATTGATACGCGCGAGCGCGCGCGCGCGTGTGTGCTTTTTTTTAAATTTTATATCGATTGCCGAAAGCAGGCGAAATTTCAGTGCGAGATAAGAGATAGAAACGAGCGGCACGCGTAAGCGATAAGCATTTTTCCAACTCTTATAATTCAGAAAATTTTTAATTAATCAAAGGGCGTTCAAGAAAAATAATTGACAATCAATAAACTACAATTCATTTATGTTAATGACATTGCCAATTACAATGTTTTCGAGATATTGTATATAGTCATATGATATTATTTCTTAAATGAAAAACAATCATCTCGCAGTAAAAAATTTTTAGTTAAATATCCGTGTAGATACTTATTCTAAGACATTCAAGTAACAACCGTTAAAAAGTTTAATGATAATTATGTAGATTTAAAATCCCAGGTGTTTTTAGCAAAATTATCGTTTTTGAATCTTGTGTTTAAGTCATCGTCAATCTAATAAATTAAAACAAAAAAATGTAATCTATAGCATCAAGAGCACATCATACTCTTTAAATCTAGGCCAAAGATATGAATAAATATTAAGCAACTGCTCAATAATGATTAAAAATGTTTGCCCATGGAATGGAAATTTCCGCGAAGCTGAAAATACGAGATGCGTCGCGTGCGTTTATTTCTTATAGTAATTATTGAATTTCAAATAAAACTCAACATAAAAAATTTATATTTTATACAGGGTGTCAGAGACTCAAGCGTCGGGACTTATATAGCTGTATAAAAATTAAGAAAATAAATGGCAGACCAACGCAGTGGGAAGATGGTCGTACAAGAAAATCCGTCGCCGTGCACTGGAGACGTCTCATGTACGTGCCGTCCGTGCACGTCCCCATAAAGCCAACCAACCGCGTGCGACCTGGCGTCCTGATGCGGTCCGCGGTGGTACTTTTTCAAGGACGTTGCGAGCTGGTACTTATGTGCATCACCGCTCAGGCGGAAAAAATACGACAGGTTGTATGCGATTGGTTGACTCTATGGGTTCGTGCACGGACGGCACGTCTGTAAGGCGTCTCCAGCGCTTTACAAAGGATTTGCATGTGGGAACACCTTTATTTAACAGAGCGCCGTAGAGGGGTTAGGAAGGTAGAACAGCTCCGGATTGGTCCAGCCTTAATAGTTTATAACTCAAAAACTAAAATTTCACCTACTTTTTGGAAAAGGAATTTATTATTCACTTTTTTTGTTTTTTTTTACAATCATTTAAGTCCGCACACTTATAAAATCTTAAAGAGCCTAATCAAAACATAGAGTAGCTAAAGGCGGACTGGAAAAGATAGGAAACTTAAATCGGTTGTAGTTGGACGAGGTATCGGGAATAAGGATAAAGAAAGGCTGCGAAATATATATATATGGAAAAAGCAGAAACGCTAAAACGAGCAGATTCTGAGGTAGATTTAGAAGAGAATAGGAAATGGTACTGGTGAACCAAAAGGAAGGAGAAAATAAAAATGAAGTGATGGCAAAGAAGAGGGCGTAATATGGAGGCTTGGAGAGAATAGAGGATAATTCGACATGGAAGAATACAGACCTAAGCTTTATGCTCGAATTTGGACGAAAAAAGGGAAGAGTTAGTAAAAAATGATGTGACGGAAACTAGGAGAGAAAAGAATGGGAGATAGGGAAATAAGAAATAGGGAAAGAATGGAGGATATGTTGCTGGAATACATCAGACTTGATAATAAAGAAAAGAGAGTTTTTGAGAAATTTGACACAATGGGGTGTAGTGGTATTAATAAAAATATAGATAGATAAAATAATTAACGAATGTATAACAGGCAGGCATAAGAAAGAACTGAAACAAAAAAAAAGAAGGATTAATAGTAGAAGCGGTCAAGATAAGATGAGAGAGGCGAAAAATAGCGGAAGTGTGTGTTAGCAGTGATATGCAGAAGAAATTAGAGGAGATAAAAGAACTAATAAAAGTAAATAAAAAAATGATTACGCTTATAAAGCAGGAGATAAAAGACGATGGTATTGGGTAAGGGAGCGAAACAAGAAATCCAAAGACAAGGTACTAAATGGGATGGAACGAAATGGTTTAAGAATAGAGGTTTTTGCTCATTAAAATGTATTTAAAAAATTTAATACAGAAAAGCGTTAGAACAATTTTTCTAAAGAAAATTAGCTACTAGGTACTTATAAAAATTCTCTGATTAAAAAAATATTCGTCCTTGGACTGATTTATAAAATATAAATATACCAGACACAGTAACATGACTATAATCAAAGAGATAAAGGGTACGTGATAGGGATTATAAATAATTAATGATATCATAATTTAATAAAGCACTCAACTGAGCACCAGATACAGTGTTAAGAAATCTCTTCATCAACGCATTAATCATTTATTCCCCTGATTGCAAAAAATGGCCATCTTTTATACTTTGGTCTTTACCTGGATGGGCATCTTTAATTCAATTGGTGAATATAATACAATATTATATCTATAATTGCAAAACATTTTTTTAGCATACCGAAAATAAAAAATTGTCCGATATAACCCGCATTTCATTCCATTCATTTCATTCTTTTCGAAATTCTTGTTGAGTTTGTCCGAAATAAGTACGTATTTAATCTTAGTTTATTCTATGCAACAAAAGTATAGGTGCGTTATATTCTTATTGAAACCTTAAAAGATAAATTAGAGACACCGCCGGTTTAAGCTCAAAACATACAAAGATAAATTTTTAAAAATAATACTTTGTTTCATTTTGCAGAGCTAAGTTCAAAGTTTGACTCTGTACCTGGTGGTACCCCTATTCCTGGTGTTCTTGGAAATAACTCATCTTCTTCTTCTGACGCACAACATTCTTCAGCCAGTCATCTCTCTCCTGTCGAGCCAATTTTGTGTGCCAGGTCCAGGTCTCCTCCTGTCAGAAAAATAGATCGACCTAGGTCTCCTCCTGTCAGAAATATAGATCCACCTACGACGATTAGTACTTCTCGTCGAGGACATGAATATAGTATTGACCAACTTGAATTTATTCGGCTTACTCCCTGCAAAAATCCAAACCAGGTATTCGAGCTTCGAAGATACACTTTTCCTGCAGATAAAGAAATTGAAATAATCGTAAGACGAAATGTCTATGGACCAACGCCAAGCCAAGAACAAATTGTATTATCAACATTTGACGGGGACATCTTTGCAATATTAGAGAGTAGTAAATATTTTTGTGGAATATATATGTATAGTTCTTACTTTCACAATAAAGTACGGGCAAAAATAAACATAGGAACCGGCATAGTCACCCCATTGACTGAAAACGAAATCAAGGATTCTCCAGTGGGACCTAAACGCAAAATCTGCACTCATTATAACATAATTTGGCTAAGGTATAATCCTCGACATAAATAATTTAAATATCAAAATTGTACATCACAAATATAAAACGTCTTGTGATCCGAAATCGTCTTACAATGTTACAAGTAATTTGCAACAATATATAACTCATAACTCCATACAACCTAATACCTAAAAACTCCACTACTCCAAAAGTCCATAATCCTATAACCTCAAAACCCCATTGCTGTATGACCCAGAAACTCCATAATCTTATAGCCCCATAATCGTAACAAGAAGCATACTCACAAACGTTTCTTTAAGAGCCTATAATCTCAGAAAGCTACAATCGAACCTTAAGCTCGATACTTAATTATTGTTTTGCAGAAAGTTTAAACCAGATATTCAATCTTATTTCTCATAAAATTTGGGTCTCCAAAACTAAAATTTGAATACTTAATAAGGTCAAGATTTCTTGCATCGTAATAACCTACATTTAGCAATGCCCAGAAACCACGACATGGAAGTAGCAGGCTTCAGTTCCTTTAGGGTTGCTTGATTTGCGTGAGTCGCCTCGCCTCTCAAAAATCTCGAAGGGCTTTATTTAATCTTATTTCTCATAAAATTTAAGTATGCAAAACTAAAATTCGAATAGTCAATAACTCGAGGATAACTCCAGGATCTGAAAATATCATAAAACAGAGTCTAATACGGAGAGCAAAGCTTTTATGTACATATTTAAAAAGTTTCCTAAACTGTCTGATGCGAAAATAAGATAAGGTGTTTTTAATGGACCACAAATTAGAGAACTCTTGAAAGATAATGAATTGCAAAAAAGGATGACTAAGGTGGGGAAAGCCGCTTGGCAAAGTTTTAGATAAGCTACGAAAAATATATTGGAAAGGGATAACAGGGTGTTTGGGATAGCTATATGTCGGCAGACTATTGTAGGTCTTTAAAGTGAGACACGTCAAACAAATGTTTATTCAAAAAGTTGAAAAGCTCTTTGAGCATTGGGAAAGGCGAGGGAACTTGCCTAAATCAAGCACCCCGAAGGGAACAGAAACCTGCTGCGTCCAAGTCGTTGTTCCTGGGTATCGCTAAATGTAGCTTATTATGATGCAGGAAATCTTCACTTTATTGAGTATTCGAATTTTAGTTTTAAAGACCCAAAGTTTGTAAGAAATAAGATTAAATATCTGGTTATATTGCGACATGCAATTTTCTTATGATAGACTTCAGGGTTATGGGGCTTTTAAATTAGCATGTACGTTTTTTTTGTGCTGGTTCTCTATTGCAAGCCAAACATAGATGTGCTTGCAAAAATTAAAAATAGTTTATTGAAAAATTTTGCTTAATGTTAGTAATGGAGACGGATTTCTCACCTTCGCCTTGACAGCGATCTGTAGACGACAATATCGAATAAGACGTAAAAGTAGCTACAAAAAACTTTCGACACACACATACACTTAACTGCTCACACACTGACATGTGTTTCAGTCGCCTATTCTACGAGTAATTATGCCATTATGAGAAAAAGCACGGATTTCCCATAAAAAGCCATAGTCAGTTAACAGATTTAGACCACTGCCGGGATATCAACTGCATATAAAAAATGTTCCAGAAAATACAAAAAAAAATCAAGTTCATCGTTATGGACGTGCTCCATAGTACTTTGAAAAATACTAAAAATATTGAAGGATAAACTTTTATTAATGATATTATTTTCTTAGCGCTTCTTGCCGGACCTAATCAAATGATTTGATTTTATTAAATATAAGCCTGTTTTCTTCAAAAGAAGATTCTTCGAAATTTTGTTAAATTCAATTTTTAAAATAAATAAATGATTTTTGGAATTTTATAATATTTTTATCTTTAAAATGAATCGTTGCTTATGTAAGCCTTCTAATAAATAAAATGTAATTGGATGTGGCAAAGTGCTACGAAATTTTCATCTTAAGGAAATAAGTTTCAAGGCATTTATTGAAATTGTATCAGTTTGCGATAAGAATAGGAAATAAAACCGATAAGAATACAAAGTAAAAGAACTTAAAGTATGTCTCAATATCATCTACAAACAACAGAGCAGTAATTAAGAAGACGGATTTATATTCATGCGATGGTAAGTTATATTACACACTGAAGTATATTTCAAATGGAATAATAACAAAATGGAAAACAAAAAGTAAGTTAAAAGTATTTTTAAACTTCATTTGACATTGAGAAGCCTTGATTAATTTTTATTGTCGGATTGCATTTCTTAAATAAACAAAGCGAGAAAACACCCTCTGTACACACGTAATATAATTGTCGCTAATTAACAATAATAAATTATTTGACAATAACTGCTATGAGTATATTGTATCTGCTATTTAAAATTTTTAAATGTTGACTTCAAATTCTTAATCAATGACAAAAAACGCTGAGGAACTATTTTGGAGCCACTGGACCCATTTTTAATTTTCTGGCCACCATAGTGTGTCCACTTCAAATGTTGCCAGTTGGAATTCAGATTCGTAACCAGCGACCCAAGGAACTTTCGGAAATACATTTTAAAGCCGCTATATTGAATTTTAAACATTTGACTCCAAATTAGATATCAGCGAAGGTTAGCTGCACTCTAACCTTAAATTTCGGACAGTTTTTATTCATGCTTAAATTATAATATTTACATAAAAGAAAGAACAACGCCAAATTGCCAAAAATATTGTTTAGTACGGAGGACAATCTAACAGAAATGTTTTATAGATACATATAATAAAAACACACATTTAATCAAATGTTTTTATTTCAGGGAAAATGCAAATATCAATAAATCAGAAAGACCAGCTTGACGATACTAAGAGATAATGATTACATGCTAGATATTAAAATTGATTTCTCATCATTAATTACATCATAAACTAATTAGTCACTCAAATGAGTACCAGTTACGTTGTTAACCTAATTATTTATTAACGTCATCATCAGTTTTTATCCTGATTGCAAAACATGGAGATTGTTTATACTATATTCTTTACCTGGATGTTCATCCTTAATTCTATTGGTGAATACAATAATATATTATATCTATAAGTTTAACATTGTTTAGCATTCAGCAAATAACTATTTGTCAGAAGTAACCTGTATTAAAACTTTGGGATACTTCAGAATATTAAAAGATAATTCAAAATATTTCATGCTGCTTTAGAATATTTCACATACTTTGTAATCGAATGAATTAATTACATATTACTCCATTATACTTCGGTAATAATTTTTAGAATAATTAAATTTGTATACTTATCTTATTCTCAGATAATAAAACAAATAACTTCAAGCTCCAGACCGTGCATGGATTATTCTAAAATAAGACGAAATTATTAATGTAAAAGATAAAATAGTTTGAATCAAAATTTATTTTTAGTTTAAAAATAAAATTAGTGAACTGGAAATTAAAGGTTTTTCTAGCTCAGCCCTCTTTCTGGAAAATGTTAGCGGCACAAGCTCTTATAAATCGAAAATATTAAAATTAACTTAATCTCAAATTGCAAATATATCAATGATCCAAAAGTTACAAATAGTTATTTTGTTTTGACACAAAATTTTCTAATTAAAAATTCATTATTTTGAAATAATTAAGGGGGAGAAAACAGTTAATTCAATAGGACGACAGAATTTATTTTAAAAATTTCCAGCTAAATTCAACAGGGCTATATAAAAGCATACAATAAAATAAAAATCAGCAAAAAAAATATGGAGACAGGTTAAATAACAATGGGAAACGATAGGACAAATTAGATATCGAGACTATTCGAAATATTAAATTACCAGGAACAATATAACATAAAATTCAATAAATCATAATAAAAATAAATCACAAACTTTACAATAATTCACAAATTAATCCAGTCAAGGATATTCCAAAAATCATATGCCAATTAAATCCAAACAAATCATCAAGTAACTAAAACAAAATGGCTGCACTATTTTAAAGAAACTTCCTTCTGGAAATTGAAAGAAATTGTTACCTCACTCACGGGACACCAAGATCGTCAAACTGATTACTCTCAAAAGCATAATAAAAAAAAACGGAGAAAACTTTCTTTTTTAAATTAACAAAACAATTTGATACCTGTTGCTCCAAAAGCTGCTCGACGAAAAATGGAAATTTTTCCGGCGTCGTTTTCTTATTTTGTCAAACGGCTTAATTCTGATTGGTTAAAATGGGGCTTTGTGATTGGCGTTACAAGGGAATTTTGACATAGACGAAACAGGCTCCCAGAGATGTGACTACAAGAAAATTACTGTGCCCAACAAAATAGTCCACTCCCGGAAGAGTCCGACTTGATTTAAAATTCCTCCGGGCAAAAACATCAACTTCGTAAATAGTTCAATTCTATTCAACATTGATCGCAACCGTCAGACCGTACAACCCGTATAAAAGAAAAAACTATTTAATCAGCAAATTTGGACGAACATAATATGATTATCCAATTATTTTATTTTAAAGTTTTTCACAATTGTTTAAAATAATCTACTAATTAGAAAATGCAAATTCAGATTCACAAAAAGCGGTAAACGTCAAAATAAAATTGATATTGTTCGTTACGTTAAGTTTTTAAGAATATGTGATAAAATACACTTCTTATCATAGAAAAATATATTTATTTTCATCAAACAGGCACCAAGATTACATGTGCCAGTTGAAGGCTGTTGCCTGTTTGCTGTTCGCTGTCATAATACAAAAAAACGAGGCACAAATCGCGAAGCAACCTAACCTAACTGACCAACCATTCACACATAGAGAATTGTAAATTCGGCTAATATTAGCTATAGACATATAAAGTATAGACCGCCAGCGCTTTGATGTACCGCTCGTTTCTGCTTAGAGAGAGAGAGAGAGAGAGAATGATTTTAGTGAGTACTTCTTTCTCTTTCTACTGGGGTCACGTGGGCTGGTGACGTCAGTGAGATTGCGCGAGTCGACTGTTGGCGCGCTCCGCTCACCAGCCCACGTGACCCCAGTAGAAAGAGAAAGAAGTACTCACTAAAATCGCTCTTTTTCTCTCTCTCTCTCTCTCTCTCTCTCTCTCTCTAAGCAGGAGCGTCGGCGGATCCAACAGACTGGCGGTCTATACTTTATATGTCTATGATATTAGATGGGAAATCGAGGAAGTCAACCTGTCCTTTTCAAAGGACGGTGATTTGTACATTGATCCTTTTTAATGAAAGAACATGGAAGATAAGTAGAACCAATCATGTTCCTTAGAAGAAGACAGAGTAACATTCTCGATCTTCTCTCTCTTTCTATACCCTATTTCACTACTTCTTTCACTACTACTACTTATTTCACTACCTATTTTCACTACTTTCACTAGTGATATCTATTCAATTGAAAGATTATTTTTAAGTTGTTAAGACTTTTTAATTGATGAAGAAATCGTTATATGGCATTCAATGATAAAATTATGTTTAAAAAGAGTTCCAAAAGTTGATTGAAAATAAAAATGTATCTTTTTGAAATTCTGAACGCCAGTTACCCCTGATATTCCACAATTTTGAATATAATTTATTAAAATTTCTGGACAGTTTGTGTAAAGTGGCCACTTAACATAATCTGATTGTTATTATTTAGAGTTTTAAAATTGAAAAATGCGAACGTTTTTCTTGCCTCCTGTGAAAAAATAAAAATAAGGGTTACCCCGTTTTTACCGCCAGCCATTCAATGACACTTAAGTAAGTTTTCGTGACATTAATTTTACTCAAACAGTCCGGCTCCATAAAATTCCAAGGAGAACAAACACATAAGATGCGTTTTCCAGAAGCATAACTCAAGGATAGAATTCTGCTTATAGTGCACAGTTTTTTCTCTTTATAAAAAAGACACACCAATTTTCCAATCTAAGTTTTTTATCTAGAATAACTGCACTCACAGCCGCTTGATAATTTTAGATCAAAACATTTCAAAGTACAGTCCACATTCTCAATAGTGCCGCTGGGACTTTATCCATACGCATGCGCTAAGGTAAAGGGGGTGTATAAAAATTTATATTTTACTTGATAATTCAACTTTTTGGTTTAGAACTGTTGAATTTTACTGAAAAATTGTCGTTTTGGTTAGCAAATTTAGCTTTTTGTTAAAAAATTTATTTTGTTTACTTAAAACCTCAACTTTGCTTTTTGGTTGAAAATTACTGAATTTTATTAAAAATTCATCTTTTTGGTAATAAATTAACCTTTTGCTTACCATTTTTTTTTTAGTTGAAACTACAACTTTTTGATTGAGAACTCTTGAATGTTATTGAAAATTCGTCTTTTTCGGTAGCAATTTAATCATTTTCTTTTAAAATTGATTTTTTTAGCTGAAACTTCAATTTTACTTTTTGGTTGAGGACTCTTGAATTTTATTAAAAATTCGTTTTTTTAGTAGTACACTACTCTTTTTGTTTATAACATCTTTTTTAGTTGAAAATTCAATATTTAAGAACTAGGTTTTTAAGTTAAATTACTTTTTTTTAAATGAAAAAATTCTTTCTTAAAAATTAACCATTGTAGTTATGGTTTATTCACAAAGTACGTGATACGATTAGGGGGTAGGCGTTTTTATTTTACTGTAATTTTATCAGTGAATCGAGTGCTTTGTGATTTGAAAAATCAATCAATCATTTTTTTGAAATATTACTTATATCGGTTGAAGTAATTTTAAGCTAGAAATATTGAAAAATTAACGATTAAATTTTTTATTAAATTGAACGCTTTCTTTTAACGTTACATTATTTGAATTTTAAATGGTTTAAAAAATTTTAAATGCTTTAAAATTTTATTTTTAAATCTTGAAACATCTATATGTTTTTTAACATTTTCTTAAATTTTAAATTATTTAAAAGA
>JAAAKG020184271.1:0-25528 GCA_010014905.2 Druon quercuslanigerum
TATATAAATGAGTTTTTTGGTTTCGTACCTAAAAGAGGGCCGGGAATGTGAAAATGGGATCAAATGAACTCCTATCTAACACTACGCTGCTGAAGGTTGGAGACCTCCTTAGCATAAATCACTGACCATCTACGACTCTCGGTTTATATTAATGACCCTCCCCCCCATGAACCCCACACTAATCGCATTTTCGTGGGTGACTGAGGCTAGGGACATTATTTAAAAGTTAGGGAGAGGTAAATGTGACCTGTAGACCGTAAGTGTAACGTTTAAATTGTAAAAATAAAATTAAAAATGCTTAATAGAACTTTTTTAAGCAATACGCATTTTTTAAATGGTCAAGAAACCTACGTCTGTTTTAATATCAACGCATAAATTATTGTAATCATCTGCATTTATGGACATTATATACAATTTGAGAGAAAAAGTCGAGTGCGAAGCACGAGATGCGTGATGAGAATGTGCTAGTTACAGACAAAGAAGCTTTAAAAATATAGAATTCACTATCACCAAATTATACACTAATACAAAAATGATCGTGCACGATACGCGAGATAAATCTATTATCGAGCTTGAATCACCAGAACCAACAATCGCGCGCCCTAGGCGCGCTCCAACTTGCGAGCAGCGCGAACGAAGCACGCAGCGCGAGATAAGATTGTACCCGTGAACAGGGCATATTTTTTACATAATGAAAAACATGAAATTATATAATATTCTAGGAAGAAATATTTTGACAATAATAATGTTTATCTCATATGTATGTAAGCTAACAGCTACTTACTGATATATTTTTACTGTTATTATGCAATGGAATATTTCTTAGATATATTTGCTAGCCAAGTTATTCACTCAAGAATTATTAAGTTGCACCTCTTCTTCGAAAAAATGAGGATGTTCTATACTTTCCTTCTCACTTTGGCGATTATCTTCGAACCTATTGGTGAATATAATGCTCATTTTCATCTTATAGTCATACAATAGTCATTTGTATATTTACACTGTAAAAACCAGAGACTTATTTTTTTACGGCACCTATTTTTGTACACCTACGCTATTAAAAATTGTGACAGCATAGGTGTGCGTGGCTATTCCACACCTACGAACTTGAAAAGTAGCAGCTAAGTTCGGTTCCCACAAATTATATTGAAAACATACACTTACCAATAATGGCTCTTTTGTTCTCCTTTGTGTATAATACACTATTAAGCTTACCATAATCCGACGTGAAAAATTCTATGGAAAGTGTTCTACGGAACTTCCATATGGAAAGTCTACAAACATTTTCAGAAACTAATTATGAACTAAGTTTTAGTTCTGGTGATGAGCTGTGCTCTCGAAAATGATACTCCGGGAGTAACATCTTCGCAACAGATATGCGAGCATCTGGTTTGAAAAAATTATGATACTCACGTAACGACTTCGCCCTAGCTGTTAGTTTCTCGATGACACATAGTTGATCCAATGCCCTAGCTATAAAACGCACCTTCTTCCGGGAAGTCTGTTTGAACTAACTTTAATCCTTATGGAGCGGGCTCATTGGTTACACGAGATAAAAATAATACCAGAAGTATAAAAACCTTGTCTTGTTCGGGGAATGTCGGGCTTTTACCGTACGTTTCGGTCCTAAAGTGGGTTTCAATGATTCAGGAATCAATGGTATCAATGCTTCCGGTTTAAGAAACACATTTTATTCTGGAAACTCTGGTTTTCACAATAATTTAGGTACACAAATTACCGGCAATGCATAACATTTTTCTATAAAATAAAAAAGAATTTTATATCGTAGTCCTCTGTTTTTTATAACCGAACCCTGCAGCATACTCTTTCTTTCATAAATTAACAATTTTTGTGTAGTCGGATAACACACGGTTCAAGGCTAATATGAAACATCCCTGTAGTCGAGTCCTTACTTTCTTGAGAAAATTAGGTTGCAGTATTTTTGGGCCACTGGTGTGAGTTACCAACTACAGAAACCCTAAACTACCTACTCCAGAGATATTGAAGTATTGTAAAAGACAGACTTCCCTGACGAAAATGCGTTGCTAACACCTGGGAAACGGGTTGGATTTCTTGTCGACACAGAGCGTGCTAGAGAATACTTAATATGCTGTTAAACCAGACTTACCTGAACAGGATGTGGGTATTCTCCTGGGGCATTGATTCGATATAAGGTCTTCTAGAAACCCACTTCAGGGACCCTAGAGCTTTAGTTGATTATTTTATCATCTAGAAACCAACCTCAGGTAACAATGTCATGCATTCATAAAGAAGTATTGTTTCCTTACACCTGGGGTATATTCTTAATCTCCTGCGCTGCTGGAACGTGCTCTAGGGGCTTTAAAGTACTAAGAAAGTACAAAGAACTTTAAGAAATAGATGAATTTGATTAAAAAATTTGTTTAAAGCTTAAAACGTTATTTAAAATGCTGATTTCACAGTTGGTGCAGGTTTTAACGTGATTAGCATAATTCTCTCGAAAAAGATGTTCGCATACCTAATACAAGAATAGATACATCCGGCGTATACTTTTCAAAGGTAGAGGTAGCTTTCTACTCCTGGTACAATCATTCCTTTCGTAACTCTAAAGGTAGTATATGCCGATGTCACATGTAACTTTAACGAGGAAGATTTTTTTTTACTTACCTAATGCAAGGAATTATCTAACATGTATTAATGATCCATCGTATGTTCTTTTCTTTTGAAACGGTTATTAGATAAGAGTTATAGGAAAGTTAAAACTGAGTAAAAACGTATTTTCCAAATAATTAATGATATTAAAAACTGTTAGTTAGAAGAAGTAAGGGGCTATGATATACTTTAGAAAATCACATAATTTTGATCGAATCTTTAGCAAGATTATTTATGCAGAGAACATTTGAATTGATCCAAAGGTATGGCACATAAATGTTCTGTTAAAAAAATTAATCTTCTATTTCGTCTTGCAGAATGTAGTTCACAATTCGACGTGAATTCTCAGAGCGGACGCAATTCTGGTCCCTCTTCTCATGCTGCTGGCAAAGAACATACACCTGACAGGGTTTCTACAGAGGAGCCACCTTTTCGAGCCAGGTCCCGGTCTCCTGCTAGCAGCTCTTCTTCTATCAGAATACTTGGATATTCACCTCAGCTTCCAGCTGGTGAACGAATTATTTGGAGAGCAGATGGAAAGATATTTAGTCCTGTGCCAGAACAAGAACAGATTGTATTATCAGCATCCAATGGTGACATTTTTGCAATATTAGCGTATAGCGGGAAATTGTAAGGAATATATAGGTCACAGAGCCGTCAGACGAGAGCAAAAATAAACATGATAAGCGCCGTAATTGATAGTATGTCCCTGGAAGAAATAAGAGATTGTCCAGTGGGAAGAAATCACCCAATCTTTCCACACACTTTCATTAAATCCTTCTCAAATTACGATTTGCTTAAATTCAAACGGAATTCTGTTAGCGAGCGTGATCCTCCTTCTTCTTCTCCTACCAGATAACATTCACCTGAACGGTCTTCTCCTCCTGAGGAGTCTCTTGTTCGTGCCAGGTCCGAGTCTCCTCCTGGCAGGGCTCCTACTGATAAAGTGATTGGCTATACAATAGAACAGCTTGGGTATGTTCGGCTTATTCCTTTTACAAATCAGACCCAGCGATTTGAATTTCGAAAATACATATTTCCTATCGATAAGCCAATTCGAATGCGAATAGATCAGACGAGCTATGTGTTGGGGCAGTCCCGAGAATATATTGTATTATCAACATCCAATGGTGACGTTTTTGCAATATTGGATTATAGTGGAACACTTCGTGGATTATTTAGAACAGGTAAAACTCATACGCGAGTTAAAATAAATATGATAATTGGCGCAGTTGATAATATGAATTCAGGCGAAAAGAGGGATTGCCGAGTAGGCAAAAATTACCCAATCTTCCCAAAAAGATTTAATAGAGAATTGTCAAATTACAATTCACTGCAGACCAAACAAAATCCCAATAGCTAATGTAATTAAAGTTATTCTGTTTCTGAAAGACAACATTCACCTGACCGGACTTCTTCTCAAGAGCCTTCTTTAAATATCAGGACCAGCTCTCTTTCCGGCAGGCCTCCTTCTCATGAAGTACTTGGATATCTATTTGAAAAACTCGTCTATATTCGGCTTATTCCACAGATATATCCGAACCCGCATATTGTATTTTAAAGGTACATTTTTTCTCCAGCTAGAGGATTTCAATTAATGGTAGAAAATGGTAAATTTTTGCCCGTGCCAACATGAGAACATATTATGTTATCAGCATCCAATGGTGGTGTTTTTCCTATAATGGAAAATACAGGGATACTTGGTGAAACATACCAGGCCAATAAGTAATTAATTGGAATTATTCGAGGATAAAAATAATCATGATAACCTGTAAAGTTTCCGCTATGACCGAGTTGGAAAAGAAAGAATGTGAAGTAGGTAACAGTTAAAGTTGTTTCAAATGAAGATGCGCATTGCACGCATTTTATCATCTCGGATTACTATGAGACAGCTCACAAATAACATTTCAACTTAAACCACTGCAGTAAACATTCAATTTCGTAAAATCGTATTTGTTCACAACTTACATTTTTTATTTATCTATTCTTTATCGAGCAATACACAACTATCAATTTGACTCATGACATCTATCACATTTCAAAACAGGCGGGCAAAAGGTGTGTGTAACCAACAGAAACCTCAACGGTAAAAAATAATAATTTCTGAATCTAAAAACTCTAAATCGAAAAAAAAACATAATTTTCTAAAAGATAATTTCCATATAATTCACTTCTGTTTTCATTAAAAATAATCAAACATACAGTTTCAACGGAGTTTTTAATTAAATTTCAAGTACTTGTTGTGATTGGCAATCCGTTTGGTAATATATTATCTTAGACTGAAAATAATATTAATGTAGAAGAAAATAATTAAATATGTATATATATTTAATAAATGCAATTTAAATATTTTAAAAATCATTACAGATTCTTTCCTTTGTAACTCATTAAAGTTTTTCAAAGTTTTCAGTAATAATTCCTAATTTAAAATCTGGTGTTTTCTACCAAACTTTTTATTACTTACTATAAAATGCAGGATTTAATTTAGATAAATAATTTATAATCAGTTAATTAAATTAAATGTACATGAACGACTCAACAGAAAAAACGTCATAACGCACCTTCGGTTCGGATTAAAATTATGTATTAAAATATTGTTTTATCTAAAATTGCTAAACAACCCTATTCGCCAATCGAATTTATGTATTTGAATTTGTTTCTATTAAAGAAAAGTCCCTAGGGCTAAATAGCCCTCTGAGGAACAGGATAATACATGGTCATTACAGATTAGGTATGAAATTAATTAATAGTAATAAACATTACGTTAATAATTAAAAGGTCTTTTGTGTATTAATATTACACAAATATTTGAAAAAGAGATTTTTGAAATGGTACAACGAAGGTGCATGTCTGATATTATATGGTATTTTATTCCATAACCGGGTACCTCTTACTATAAATGACCTTTGAAGCTTGCGCGTTATGTGCAAGGTTATCTTAATAATTGAATGTCTTTTACGAAACTTAGAATGTGCTAGAAGGTTAAACAGATACTCAGGAACTTTTTTCTGAAAAATAGTGTAGAGTAAATTACCCATAAAGAATTGTCTTCTCTTGGCAACATTAAGCAAATCACCCTTATTTCGGTATGGAGTTATGTTTTCGTGTTTAGGAAAATTATAGATAAAGCGGACACAGGCATTTAATTGCACGCTGGAGCTTTAAATTTAAATCTTCGGTTAAAACATCATAAAATAAACGACGGTAATCAAAGTGGGGCAAGCTTAGACCCTTAAACAAAAGAATTCGAGTCGAGGTAGATAAAAAGTCCTTATTCCTATATAGTTCTTGTAGAATACTGTATGTTTTCCTCGAGATAGTATGTACCTGTTCCTTCCAGGATAAGGTACGGTTATGAAAAAATCCCAGATATTTAATCACTGCCGAGAAAGGGACAATGTGACTCTCAATACAAAGTGCCGGAAATGATACCAGAGTTTGAAGCGACGGAGATGAAGTAGTTCCGACCAATGTTAAGAGTGCGTCTATTCTTCCAGGCCCAGTGGATAACCTGATCGATATGCTCCTGGTCTACAACAAGTAATCTACTTAGAGAAGAAATTTCTCCCAATAAGTAAATTTTAAAATAGTCAGCATATTTGTGGTAGCTACAATGTTAAAGTTCACTTCCAAGGTCAGAGGTAAACAAATTGAAGAGAAGGGGTGCCAGAGTGGAAACCTGGGGAACCCCATTTTTGACCTCCCACCAGTTAGAAATCCCACCACTAGCTTTAATAATTCTGTGAGACCGATTATTAAAGTAGGATTAGAACCATTTGGTGCCAGAACTTGACACGTTGAAAGATTTTCATTTTTGTAGGAGTAACTTATGGTTAACCATATCAAAAGCCTTCGAAAAATTAAACAGGACAGCAATCGTGATCTCCCTATTATCCATTGCTAATTTGAGATCCGTCGTTACTTTAAGAGAAGCAGTGAGAGTGCTGCGTTTCGCCCGAAATCTTGATAGCACCATGTCAACGTCCTTAGATGTTTCTAGAAATTTGGAAAGTTGCAGGTGAACAATTTTTTCTAGTGGTTGAGATAGTGCACATAAAATAGAAATTGGTTAGAAGTCTTTTGGGCGAGTAGGTTTAGAAATTTTAGGAACTGGGCAAATAACTGCTCTTTTCCAGATATACTGAAAGATACCAACCTGTAGGGAAGCATTATACATATGCGTTCAATTTAATTTCAAACATTTTTTCCAAAAGTATTTCAGGGGTGATGTCGGCGAAAAAGAAGTCAGAATGATTCAATGTTGAATTAATAGGTGTAGTGAAAAATGATGATGATAAGTCTGGAACTGGGAAAGTAAAAAAGTCTTTAAAGGTCACTAGGCAGAAAGTTACTATTTAAAGATTTGTGCTTGGGCGGGACTAGGTGTAAACGTCTAAGAAGATGCCAAATATCCTCTTTTTTGTTTCTATGTGCAATCTCGTTATAATTGCATTGTTTAAAAACGCATCTCTAAGCTTAGTTTGAAATAAATTCCTGAGTTTACGAAATTGAGCTAGTATTATACTGCTTTTCATTCTTTTTGTAAGTCGGCGCTTTCCATCACGTTCCCTCATCAGATTTTTAATTTTAGATATGATCCAGGCGGCAGCTTTGTTAAAGTTTTTAGAAACGTGTAACGGTAAAAATTTATTGAATAAGGAGACTCGATAATTAGTCAGAGCTTCAATTTTATTATTTATATCTGTATCCAGTAATATTTTTCCTAATCACACGGCATTAAGTGGTCATTAAATGTATGTTCATCAATATTAGAGAGATTTCGCACCAGTCTTTGAGATGGTTTTGAATTTAAATTATAAGAAAATTTAGAGGTAATGTTAATCAAGTCGTGGTTAGAGAGAAAAAGCATAGCATGTTGTTCGTAGGACACAACCTCGTCCATATCTGTATAAGCAATCGCAGGCCTAGGTATATAAATAGATGTAAGATACATTTGATATAAAAGTACTGAATATAATATAGAAAAGTTTACATTGAGGATGAAATCGAGCGCGAAGCTCGAGATAATGATGAGAATGTGGTCGCTAAATCAAAAAAATATTTCAAATAAGAGCATTCATAATCAACTAAATTACAATGGTCGATGCTTTTACCATTAATTTTAAAAAGTATGTGGGCCAGATAAATAAATCTTCGAGCGCAAAACGCATAAACCAAAAGTTGCGCACCCTAGGCACGCTCAAAAAATAATTGGGAAAAAATTATTTAGCCCCTTCTGGGGCATTCTCCATACAATACAAAAAAATATATTATAGCTATGAAATAAAAAATTTAATTGTCTGATGGAAAATGTTAATTTAAAAGAAACAACCAATGTTTGGACAATAAAGATGCATTTTCTACCAAATAGTTGAATCTAAGCAAATTAATGAAATAATTTTACCTCTGATAGTTAAACTCATTGAGAAAGAGTTAAACTTTCACAAAATTACGAAAAAGCGTACTTCTTTTACAATGTTAAATTTGCTCATGATTACAATTTCACTTTTAGGAAACTTTGAATTTTTTGTAACATTTTTTTAAATCAGAATCTTTAAAAATACAATCGTTATTAGGCTTTAAAAAATCCTATTTGTAGACAATTTTCATCTGCTATTTTCAAGTTTCTGCATCAAACTCATTATCAGTGACCTTCATAATACCTAAATACCAATTTTGGTGAAAATACAAGTAAATTTAGGCTTTCGAAAAAATTTTTCTCGTTTCTGGCACAATGTGCGGCCGTCGGCCAAGTTTCAGTAGGAGAGGGGGCTATCGACATCAACTGTCGAGCGCGAGGAACACAGCGTCTTCATTTGATCCGATCGAAAATAAAATTTCTGAGTATAATGCAATTGCAGTCGGTGCTAATCAAAAATTCTCTACGCTTCGTATGTACCAACCTAGGAGATTACCTGTCCCGTGGCTATATAAAGTAGCTATACGTAATAACTCTGATTATCTCATGTCTAAGTTCTGCTCCCTGAGAAACCAGGTTCAAAATAATTTGCTATCTAACAGAATTGCTTATAATACAGCCAAACTAACGAACATCAATGACCCTTCTCGCCTTTGGAATGAGCTCCGCCGATTGAGCCTTGTTAACCCTAAAAAGAATGATGGATATTTGCATATGTCTATTGAAGATTTTAATACTTATTATCATTCTGTTTTGAATATATCCTCGTCTTATTCCTATCTGCCACCTAGTATATCACAAAATGCACTTGAAACAGATCTCTGCTTTTCTCCTGTTTCTTTCATGGACGTTTCTAAGGCTGTTGAATCTTGCGGAAGCGATTCAAAAGGCATTGTTAATATTCCTATAAGCTATATGAAAATAGTTTTGGAGGTTTTCCTTTCTCACTTAGTGTACCTTTTCAATTATTCCATCAATTCAAGTACATTTTCTGCACTATGGATAAAATAGATCATTCGCCCTATACTTAAATTCATGAACCCGGTTTCAGTGCGTGATTATAGGCCTCTCACTCTTTTATGTGCGTCCTCTAAGGATTTTGAGAGTAAAGTAAATAGCAGCGTGTACAGAGACAGACCGCGGAAACAATGGTTAGAATGTGTGAATAAGACCTTAGTTAGAAGGGACCTAAGAAGCCATCGAAACACGAAAGCCTGTATGAAAAAATGCATGGACGTTAAAGAAGCTAGAGGGTATGCCAGGACAGAAAAGTATGGCGGAAAATAGTTATTAAGAAGAGCGTCAGTAGATTGATTAACGCCTGAAACAAAATACCTTGGATACTAATGGAACCAAGTGGGGAACCTCACATAACGACTTTGTGAGAATCTTTACTTGGAGTGATTGCACGAGAAGTCTAGATCATAACTTTTATAACCCCTTTTTTACACTACTCCCTTCCCCACTGAATGAGTCACGTCAACCCCGAAAGGGAAAAGGCCTAATGGCGTAATAATAATAAAGTCTGTTTTTCTCAATAATATATATATTACCTGAAGTTGGTTCATCGAAGAATCGAGATAGTAGCGAATGTCTCAGGTGTAAAAACACATCTTCAGGGAATTCTGACTTTTATATTAATTTGAGGTGTTTTATGTTGGTACCTCGAGAACATGAGATAAAACCATTGCTCTAGGTCTATAAAGCACATCTTTGAAAAGGAATCTAGGTTTACAGTATTTCTGGGAGCCTGATATAAGTTTCCAATTGTAGGGACCCTAAAGTACTGTAAAAAGCAGATTTTTCCAAAGTGAATGTGGTTTTTACATTCGGATCATTCGTTCAACCTTGCCTTACTGAGGAACCTAATTCAGGCATGTTGAAGTACTATACAAAAATAAATTCCCTTCTAAGATATTTCTTGTACACCCGAGGCATGGTCTAGATTCTGTGTCCTTAAAAACCCGTCGCGAGGCACCTTAAATTGTTATTAAAACAGACATACCCAAACCGAATAGGATAATGGGTTTTTACCTAGGACATTGATTCAATCTGCCGTTTTGGAGAAACCCACTCCAGGGACCCGAGAGTACTACACAGTGATCGCGATTTATCGGAATATAAATCAGCGGAGTTGCGCATTGAACCGTTCCGCTCTATAAAAAGCAAGTAGAAGAAGAAGAACAGCTCAGACTTGGGCTAAACCTTGTACCATCTAAAAACTTACTCTAGGGGCCTGGAAGTACTGAATAAACCATTCCTCTTTGTAGCTGATGTATTTTGGTAAAAGGTGCAGGAGCTGGATAACAGAACTTTAAAATCCAAATGCATTCTTTTTAACAGTTATGTAAAAACTTAAACCTTTCGGGAAACATGCTGATTTCACAGTTGGTGCTGCTTTGACGTAGATTGCATAATTGTCTATTAGAAATTGTTTTTATACCTAATGCAAGAATAGATACATCCGCCGTGCAATTTCCAAAGGTAGATGTTGCTTTATAACCCTGGCACAAACTTTCATTTTAGGACTTTGAAGGTATTACATAATGATCCTCAACGTAACTTTAACTCCTGAAGAGTCTCTTGTTCGTACCAGATCTGAGTCTCCTCCTGGCAGGGCTCCGACAAGGAAAGTACTTGGCTATACAATAGAACAACTAGGGTATGTTCGCCTTATTTCTAGAACAAATTAGACCCAGAGATTTGAATTTCGACAATTTATTTTTCCTGTTAATGAGCCAATTCGAATAAGAATAGATACGACAAGCTACGTTTTTGGGCCGAACCGAGAATATATTGTATTATTAACATCCAATGGTGACGTGTTTGCAATATTGGATTATAGTGGAACTCTTCGTAGAATATATAGGGCAGGTAGAACTCAGTCGCGAGTTAAAATAAATATCATAACTGGCGTAGTTGATAATGTGACTTCAGATGAAAAGGGGGATTGCCCAGTAGGCACAAATTACCCAATTTTTGCAAACAGATTTATTAGATCATTTTTAAATTACAATTCACTGCATTCCGAAGGTAATCCCTATAGCGAACGTAGTTCTGGTTATTCTGCTCCTGACAGACAACATTAACCTGAACAGACTTCTCCTCAGGAGCCTTGTCTAAATACCAGGTCCAGGTATCCTCCAGACAGTCCTGCTTCTCATGAAGTACTTGGATATTCACTAGCGAAACTCGGATATATTCGGCTTTTCCCATAGATAAATTCGAACCGGCAAATATATAAAATAGTTGTCTAAAATCTGCAAAAGATTCGGTAGACTTCTTTGACCTTTCAGGTATGTAAAAAGTTGAAACTGAGACAAATTTAAAAACTCCACAAAATATAAATTTTTTGAGCACGGGTAACTAAGCTGCATTTTTATTGTTTTCAAAGTCCGGAAGGGAGGCCGAATTCATTCTATACTCCAGCACCTAGTTGAATTATCCAAAACATTCTGCGCCAAAAAACAGATTGCCTATACTTGTGGTCGCTGAATGAATCAACAATATTGAGAAAAAACGCACAATCTTAAAAAAATGGTCTTATTAAACATTTTATTGCAACTTCTTCAATTTTGTCAAAAACTGAATTTGCTCATTTCCAGTTTTATTTTTACGGTTTAAAAAGTTACACATACAATGACCCAGACCTGGTCAAGTGAGTTTTCTATCGCATCGTGTTCTACGTCGCAGTTGTGGTAGACTATTGCATTATCTCCTAATAATTTACAAAAAGAGTCTCTCCAAACTTCTAGTGTCAAGATTCCAATTACAACAACTGTCCAACAAAACTTCGATTAATGGGGGAGGAAGTTTCAGCAACTTTGAACTGTGAAGTTGTTGAATCCAAAAATTCAATTTTTGGATTTTCTATTATTTTTTAAGCTGTCACAATTTAAATTTTCAATATTGAAAATAAATTCAACAATATGTTATGATAGTCTTGTAGGACATTAAAAATCAAAATTAGTCTTTTCTTGCATTTTTTCCATATCGTTCGTTATTCAGCCTAAAATGTTCAATCAATTGTGTTTTTTGAAGTTTGGAAATGCTATTACTCTGTTCATTTTTGATTTTGTGAAAAAGTCATTAGAAATAATTTTTTGTCATTTTAAGTACTATAAATAACCGTACAGAGAATTTTTCAATCTTGAAAAGAACTGGTCTCAAAACTATTCAAAATGCGCTGACTTTTTGAATTTGTATCAAAAATGGCTGCCTAACGAACTTGAGCTTTACTTTAGAAGACTTAAAGAGTGTACTAAAGGCCCATCTAAAGAATTAATTCTTTCCAAAATTATCGTGCTCACAGGAATACATACATACATGCATACATACATATATACATACATGCATATATACAGATAGTGGGACACATTCGTAAAAACCTATCTTTCGGATTCAGATGGTCTCAAAACGTGGACATATGACAAATACTGTAGGGGGGGGGGGGTCCAATTTTACACAAGTCTTATACCTTTTTTCTGATGAGAATGTAAAAATTGTACTATCTAAGTCAAGACATTAAACTAGCTGTGACTTCCTCGACGAAATATGATTAAACCAATACCCTAGGTGTAAAATACGAATGTTCTTATAAAAAGTCTGCGTTTACTTAACTTTAGTGACCCCGGAACGGGCTCATTGGGTAAACAAAATTAATAGGATCCCTCAGGTGCATAAACCACATCCTCTTCGGAGATGTCTGGTTTTTACAGCACTTTTGGGTCCTAGAATGAGTTTCTCAATTACATGAAATTGAATCAAATCTCCGGGTTTGAAAAACACATTTTCCCCAGGAAATCTGATTTTTACAATAATTTAGGGTACCTGAATGGTTTCCTCGAAGAATCAAGATTGATACAAATTCCTCAGATATAAAATAAACACATCTTCAGGAAAGTCTGGCTTTTATGGTACTTTAAGGGGTCTCGTGTGGGTTCCTCTAAAAGACGAGATCGAACCAAAGCCGTAGGTGTATAAAAAACATCTTTTGCGAAGTAATCAGGTTTTACAGTATTTGGCGCCCCTTGTGTAAGGACTGTAAAAAGCAGAGTTTCGCAAGATGAGTCTGTTTTTTACACCTGAAGCATTAGTTTAACCTTGCCACGTTGAGGAACTTAATCCAGGGCTCCTGAAGTACTATAAAAAACAGCCATCTTTTTTCAAGCCCTGTAAGGTAATTTCAATTTTTTTCGAATATTTCTTTTTGAAAATATATAAAAGAACTGATAAAAATCTGCAAAATATTGGGAGGACTTCTTTGACCTTTTAAGTACGTAAAAAAATGCCAATCCGAAAAATGCAAAGGCTTTGCAAAAAATAAATTTTTTTCAATGCGGCTAACGAAGCTCCATGTTTTTTGCTTCGGAATTAGTTATACTTTTATAGAATCCTAATAAGCGTCTTTTGCGTTTTAGCAGTTGTAAATCACAGAATTTGTTATTTTTTACCCACCCTACTAAAAAAATACAAAGTGCGGATATGCTACCCATGTTTCTCTCTTACACGGAGAATATTTGTCTATTAAATTTTCCATAACTTACACGAAATAGGGTAATATTTAATATAAAAATAACGGTTATTAATATAAATTTATTATAATTGAATTCGCCATTCAGTAAGAAATAATATTACTAGATAATAAAGATTTACTGGCAGTTGGGTAAAATGAGATGTCAATTACCTACCAGTTAGGTAAAATGAGTCAAACTCTTAGTGACAGTTTCAAAAAAAAAAAACATAGTGTACTGCTCTTAATATGTGAATTCAACATTCCAGTCATGTGAAATTACGTGAGCGAATAAAAAAAACTTCTTGCTACAACCAGATTCTGTGGAAGGTCATCAACAACTAAACACACACTTACACATATCATGCAATTTATTAGTATATGGTTGGTACATATACACAGTTTCCCTTTAGCAATTATAAAAAAGTAAAATAAATTACATATAATATAGTCATACAATATTAAACCAAATTTGCAACTAATACATTCTTTTAAGTAAATCATTAATATCACACTAAAATAAACTTTATATTATTTTTTGAATAAAAATTTACAATACTTTGCATTTTTTTAAACGAGTATGACAATAATACAATCCTAATATCAATTGTTACAGATCAGAACTTTCACTTTTAGACTTAATATTATTATAACTTTTTTGTAATATTTATAGTTCTGTTTTGTATTAAATCAAAACAATCATAAACCTTATCTAAATGCAGTAATGTCCTCTAGTTTTCGTAGGAATTGGGTAAATTTTAATGAATACGTTTCTCTGTTTACCTGCAAAAATCAAAATCTTTCTGATACGAAAAATTCTATGTCATCTTAAAAACATAGCTGACAATTATTTTTAACATTTGATGTCACTTTGCTTTCTTGTTATCTAAAAAAAACAATTTTAGTTGCTATGTAATTTCATAATAGGCGAACACAAGGGGCGTGCGACCGACAGCACTCTCGTCGATAAACAAAACAAATTCTGGATTTAAAATCGCTAAAAAGAAAAAAATGTATGTGTCGTATTTTTAATTATAGAAATAAACTAAAAAATGAATCGAAATACCATGAAGTTGGAAGCAGAATTACAGCATATGTTATAAGCAGATTCTTCGGAGTTTTTATAGATCTCCCACTGCTGGATAGCCAAAGACTTTTTGGAATATTATTGAATATTATTGAAGATATTACGCTGCAAATTAAAAATCTGAAGAAAGCTTTGAAAGTTAACTTTGCATGCTATTTTATGCAAAACAAGCGGGAACCGTGCTTCCAATTCAGCTTCCAAAGTATACATTGCGCATGCTTCCCATCGGTAGTTTCATTAGATGTAAGATGCGCGCTAATTTGAAATTGAATAATGTATACATGATTTTTTTTATAATAAATCACTAGTGCAAAATTAATTTAATTGATTTTCCGATCGCAAAATAGTCTTTCAGCGTCAAGGGTAAATTCATTATTCGATGATAATCTTTACAAATTAATTATTGAGAATAAATTTAAAGGAAGGGATACACTTTTTCACAAATGTAAATTTTAAACAGTCTATCATGTACCTATACTTATTATTATAAATTTAAATAAATTGATTTGCATATTTAATTATTGAAAACAGTAGCTGCGCAATCATCACTCAATGAGAATGCTGGTGCGATACGCGCTGTGCGGATAAGTATTTAGCAGCGTGCTGGCGCAATAGACACAATAACCTTGCTATAATGCTCCAACAATGCGTGCGGGTGATTCCGCATGCATGGTGCAGGCACAACGTGCTGCGCACGTCGAACAGTGGGCCAGAAGCCACGAGAAACTGGTCAACAGTCTATTTTTCAACTTCATTATTTTAGGAAAATGAATCGATAAGTATACTAGCAATACCTAAGCACTATGAAAGCGAACAAAGTATATTCAAAATTTCTTGCGACATTTTTGAGACCCTGAAGGTTACCCAAATGCAAAAATCGATTTTTAAAGATTATTTATTACTGACTTTGATGAAAAGTAATAACCAAAATTTAAACTAATTTTATTTATATTTTCCGCAAATTATAAGGCCTTACTTAATAAGAAGTTTAAACTAAAAATTGTATAAACATTCATAATGTTATTTAACTAAGCTGAATGGCTAATTGTAAGATTAAAACTAAAACTTCTATAATAAATATCGTGGAAGCATTCTGAAGATATCTAAGTAAAACTTTGCAAAACAATTATCGTTTGTTATTATCTGGAAAAAACATTTTCTAAAGTAAAATAATATTTTTAATTGTTATTTTAAAAAATTTTGACACTTATTTATTACATTAAAATATTTGATATACCTACGTGTTCCGTATTTCTTTAAAATCATTCTGAAAAATTATTAGAACCAAAAATTCACGGAAAGTACCAGTTTTAAAGCTGAATATAGATATAAATAATAAGAATAAAATGGATGCTTTTATTAACTGTCTTTTCCAGAACTCTTTGCTGGACCCTACCCTCATTGTAAACAGTGAACAAAAAATTTGCTTAAAATTTTACTTTTGCTTTTACAATCACAACCTTCGCCAATATTGAGAAAATAGTTTAAATACACAAAAGTGGAAAACTTTTACAACAAATGCTTTTTCCACGTATGCTAAAAAACAATGGAGCAGTGCAAAATATTCTAAAAAAACTTTTGTGCCTAAAAAAGCAGTTTGGACGGAGATAGATTTTTATTGCTCAATAAGTGATTTCCGACAGAAAATGTTTAGTGATGAAAATTTAGTATTTCATAATAATAACAGACAAGAAAAATTACGAATCTCGCGATGATAGTGAAAGTGATTCTAATAAAGCCGAAGAATTAGAAGAAAATATATTCTAGGTTATAGCTACAACTTAATGTCCTAAAATTTCTATTATTTCTTTTTTTAACATGGTAGATCGAAAAAGTACTTTTTTATGAAAATACAATTAAATTTATACTTTTGAACAACTTTTTTTTATTCCTGGCCCACTGTGCGCCGCGCGGTTATTGAAAACGGTGTTTTGTTTCAAAGTTCTGGAAAAATTAACAATATCATGTAAAAGTATTTGAATCTAGTATCAGAATATACAAAAATACAAGAAACTTTGGCGTTCCGAAAGAAAACAGAATTAGTCTACTGATTGTATTATCCTGAATGAAGAAACTTTTAAAATTATAATTCACGTCCTAGTAACTTAATCTAAATTAAAATACATTTATTCATTCGGGACACATCATTCAAATATTTTTTGTACAATGCAATGAATGTAAACTTAACTCTGAGTGATGAAAACAAAACTTACCTGTCTCACTGTACATCCTTGCTCTTATTTTCGCCAAACAATGCATCTAAACAAATAGAGCAACACTTAATTTTCATATCAAACGAATAACTTCCATTCATAATAATAATTTGAAATGATATAATTATCTGCGATGAAAAATGTTGACAATATTAACGTCGATATCTTACATAAATGTCAGATAACGGCCTGATGATGCAATAACATATTTCTTAGATGCTGTTGTTAAAGAAATTATTCACTGAAGCATTGGTCAGTTCTTTCTCTAGTTTGCAAAAAAATTTCTAGATACCAATATTTAACAACGTTCGACTTCCGTTGATGAACTTCGCTCTCGGATATCACAATCCGAACGTAACACCCTTGCACGAGAACGAGGAGAAGAGCATTGCCAGGTTTCCACCTGGGGCATTAGTTCAATCTCACGTATTCGAAGTACCAACTTAGAAGACCCTTAAGTACTACCATGGGATCGCGATTTACCGAGAGCTGACATACTCGCTAAGCCGATCGAAGGAGGCGAGAGAGGGAGAGGCATCTCCGTCAACGCATCTCCTCCAGGAGTTTTGGTTCAATCCTGTATCAACCAGAATTCTTTTTATAAGACGTATTTTTGTCACCTGGCGCAGGCGTTGTATGAATTAACTTTAAGATCCAGATGAATTTAGGGCAACATGCTTTTTCACAGTTTTGGAACCAGGATAGATACATTCTTTAACGACGAAGATGTTTCTGAGTTGCCTGATGCAAGCATTTATCTTCGGTACGTCAGTGTTCCATCCGTAGAAGGCAGCTATTTCCGGTAAGACAGACTAAGAAAAAAATTATTCTGTAGATATTTTCAAAAATTTCTTTATAGAATTTCCATGTTGATTCCGAACACGGAATGCCTACATAAAATTTCCGTAGAACGCTTTCCGCAGGATTTTTCCACGTGTGTAAAAAAATTTCTTTTCAATAGAAGAATAGGATTTTTAACTAAATACTGTAATTTACTACCACATTAGATCAGATCAATCTACAATATAACATAGATTATAAAATATTATCAGTACATTTAAAACAGTTACATATGGTAGAAAAAAACAAAACAAGAAAGAACAAATTATGCATTTGCTTCATCCAAAAATATGTATTTCAGAGCTTTCCCGCTGCGTTTTTTTGTGTATTCCGTGACTTCAAAATTATATAAAAGGAACTTTACAAATAATTTCTTATTTTATGCTACCTCACCACAAGTTTACATAATTTCCTCAGTCGTTTTAAAGGCAAATTTATACTGTAACTGCGTTTTGAGAAAAAATAAAAGGCTCTGTATTGTAATCATATCACGTTAAAATATTTCATTTTTTAATATAATTAAAATCTTCTTTTATGAAATTCAGGATGACTAATAATATGTTTAGTTATTTCTTATCTTTGTGACTCACCCTATGTGTGCGTGTATGTCATAGTAATTAGCGTTTTAGAGCTATTGTTATTTAAACACAACATTTATTAAATCATCTCTATTATGTCCGATTTTTGTAGATCAAAAAAGGTTTATGGGCTTCTCGGATACATCAATACGTCTTTGAGAAAGATTCGTTTTTGCAAGTTAAAATTAGGTTAAAAACTGTAAATAATCATCTCAAGGCTCGTTTTCTACTTCCCAGTGGGATGCTTTCTATGCATTGAGTTTTGAACCATGTACCGGGCGCGAGCAAACAAAAAGCATCTTGCTGAGAAGTAAACAACCTCCCTCAAGAGGATTATCAATGGTTTTTAAAATAAATATTATCTAACAAAAATAACTTTTTTCCCCAATTTTTTGAACAAATGTATTTTACGAATCCGAGAAGCCAAAAAAACTTTTTGATTGGAAAGAAATTGGATACAATTGATTCCCTTGATAATTTTTTTAAAACAATAATTACCATAGAACGCGAGCTGACATAAAAAATTAGTAATCGTTTCGTTTTGTTTTCAAAGTAATTGTTTCGACTTTCTTGTTTCTTTTATCGTCTAACTTATGTTCAATGTAAAAAGATGACAAAAAATGAACTCTCAAATTTAATAATAATGGGAAAAAACGAGATAAGTTGAGCATTTCTCCAAAATGAGGGCAGTTCTTATTTAAGAGCATGGATATAAACTAATTTTTTTTAGAATACCTCTGGTTGATGATATTCGTTTCTCGTATTGTCAATCTCCCTCTGAAGAAATTCATTTTCCAATTTGCGGTATTTAATAGTTTTCTCAGCTTTTTCAGACTGCAATTTCATTTGCTTTTCCATCTAAACATTTTTAACAGGCTAACAGATTACTCTACATCACTTAGAATTGATACAAATAACTTTATGATAAATGCTTATAAATTATCTTATAATAATTATTATTTATTATTAATCAATGGAAATAAAAATAAGCGGTTCAAGAAATAAATGAAAAGATTAGTGAAAATGAGCCTAAATAAACGAAAAATGTATTACAGCTGATAGTCCAGCTATCTACGAGCGCTAAGCTGCTCCGCTTGAAGGGGTCACTTAGAACTGGCATTTTTATTTCTTTTACTTTTAATTTATGCAATAAAATGTATAAACAGTTGTTATTTATGTAGTATTTATTTAGTTTCTTTGAAAAGGCACGCAGTGATATTCAAAACGTAAGTATGATTAACAAATGAACTTTTTAGTTATTAAGAGACAGACATGGGCGTACATGCTTAATTCCAAGAAGAACAGACGGTATCTTTAAAGATTAAATAATGGGAAATGATATAATGGTCTGCGAATAAAAATTTCCTTAATGTTAATGCCGTTATCTCATCTATATGTAAGATAACAGCTACTTATGGATATATTTGTACTCTGATGACGCAATGCAATATTTCTTAGATAAAGTTGTTAATCAAATTATCCACTGAAGAATTAAACAGTGTTTTCTCTACTTTGCGATAATGAGGATATTCTATACCTTCGTTCTCACTTTGGCAGTTTTTTCAAATACTATTGGTAAATACAATACTACATCTATAATTATTCTTTTCGCATCCCATTTTTGAAATGTATAACCTAGTGCTATTCTTTCTGAGCCTTATTTTAATACGCGAAACTTTCCGTGAAATAAAACTTTGTTTTTTACAATGTATGACGTCAAAAATTATGATGTCATATGTATGCATGGCCATTACACACTGACGAACTTGAAAAGCAGCACTGATAACATACACTCACCAATAATGTCCCTCTTCTTCCCCTTGGTGTATAATATCTTATTAAGCTCACAATAATCCCACGTGAACAGATTCTACGAAAAGCGTTCTACTGCACTTCCATATGAAAATTCTACAAACATTTCTACAAAATAATGTTAAACTAATTGAAATAGCACTCCAAACATAACGCCCTTGTACAAGATATACGAACAACATCTGCTTTGAGAAAAGTATGCTACCTATTTTCGCACTAACTTTGAGTTCCTCGAAGAAACATGATTGAACACATACACCTACTGAATTTTTAATGATACAGTTACATTTTAAAACTACAATTTTCCAAACGGCATTTTGTTTTTGAATACTGTTGCTGGACATAATAATAATTTTGAACTCAAAATGTGGCTAAAAACTGAATATGCCTACCGTGTATTAATAATGCATCCCACGTTCTTGTCTTTTGAAACCGTCGTGTGGTAAAAGTTAAAGCAGTCCGACTACTGGAAAAGCTAGTCAAAGCTGTGTCGATTATTACGTCTGAAATTTGAAATAAAATACAAAATTTGACCAGCAAGTCAATATGATCCCATGTTTTTTACACGATTTTAAACAGTCATAACTCAAATTTTAACCTGTAAAGGGTCTCTAAGAAAGTCATTATGTTAAAGAGGACATATTTCTCAGCCAAAATACATTAATTTGAATAATTTTTCATCAGATCGATCAAATAGTCGGACTACTTTAAAAGACAGTCAAAGCATAGAAAAGCTATATTGGCGCAAGAATCGGACATCTTAACAAATGTCCGTTTGATGGAGTAAGAAGCTATTATATTAAGAAAAAATTTCACATACTTTCGATCAACTCTTTAGAAAGATAATAATTTATGCAGAGAACAACTTAATATAGCCTAAGGTATTACACATTAATCTTCTGAAAAAAGAATCTTCTATTTCTTCTTGCAGAACATAGTTCACAGTCCGACGGAAATTTTAATAGCAAACGTAATTCTGATCCTTCTTCTTCTAAAAAACAACATACACCTGACCGGATATGTACAGAAGAGCCCCATCTACGTGCTAGGTCCAGGTCTCCTACTAGGTCGCCTCCTTCTGTTAAAATACTTGGATATTCACTTGACCAACTTGGATTGATTCGCCTCATTCCGCGCTCAAATCAGAACCTTCGATTTGAATTTCGTCTTTACACTTTCGCAGCTGGTACACCATTTACATGGAGAATAGACGGAAAAAGCTATAGTCCCTTGCCAGCTCAAGAACATATTGTATTATCAACATCCAACGGTGACATTTTTGCAATATTAGTGCACAGCGGATTTCTTTGTGGAATATATAGAAGAAAAATTAATAATCCGAGAGCAAAAATAAACATGATAAGCGGCGCAATTGATAACTTGACATCCGATGAAATTCGGGATTGTCCAGTAGGGAGCAATCAAAAAATCTTCCCAAACAATTTTATTAAAGCTTTCTCAGATGCCGATTCGCTAAAATTTAAATGGAATCCTTTTGGCGAAAGTAACCCCAGTTCTTCTTCTTCTGCCAAACAAAAATCACCTGACCGATCTTCTACTCATGAAGAGTCTCTTGTTCGTGCCAGGTCCGAGTCTCCCCCTGGCAGGGCTCCTACTGATGAAGTGCTTGGTTATACAATAGAACAACTAGGCTACCTTCGACTTATTCCTCGCACAAATCCAACTCAGCGATTTGAATTTCGAAGATTCATTTTTCCTATCAATGAGCCAATTCGAATAAGAATAGATAAGACAAGCTATGTTTTTGGGCCTAACCGAGAATATATTGTATTATCAACATCCAATAGTGACGTTTTTGCAATATTGGATTATAGCGGAACACTTCGTGGAATATTTAGGACAGGTAATAATCATCCGCGAGTTAAAATTAATATTATAAGTGGCGCAATTGATAATATGACTTTGGATGAAAAGAGGGAATGTCCAGTAGGCAAAAATTATCCCATCTTTCCAAACAGATTTAGAAGAGAATTTTCTAATTACAATTCACTGCAGACCAAACGGAATCCCAATAGCGAAAGTAATTCTGGTTATTCTGTTCCTGACAGACAACGTTCACCTGATCGGACACCTTCTGAAGAATTTCCTTCTGATACCAGGTCCAGGTCTCCTCCGGGCAGGCCTCCTTCTCATGAAGTGCTTGGATATAATCTTGCAGAACTCGGATATATTCGTCTTATTCCACTAATAAATCTGAACCGGCAATTCGAATTTCGCAGATATATTTTTTCTCCAGCTAGAGGAATTCAATTAATGTTAGAAAATGGTAAATTTGTTCCGGTGCCAACCAGAGCACATATTGTATTATCAACATCCAATGGTGATGTTTTTGCAATACTGGAATATACTGGGATTCTTCGTGGACTATATCAGGCAAATAGGGCAATTAATTGGAATTATCAAAGAATAAGAATAAACATGATAACCGGTGCAGTTGCCTATACGACCGAATTTGAAATGAAGGAATGCCATGTAGGCAAATTGTACCCAATCTTCCCACGCTGGTTTAACAAAGTTGTTTCAAAAGAAGATTCTCTACAGAACTTTTATCATTAATTTTATGAAAAAATATAAAGATAGATATAATATTTTTTCAATCTGTAGTCTGATCAGAAATAAAATGAAATATTTAACTGCAAATGTACTATGGTTAACTAGGCTACTTTTATGTAATCTTTATTCCAAACTCCATAAGGTCATTTGAATTTTTTTTCTTCGAATATTCCTAATAGAAAATTTATAAAATAATTGTTTAAAATCGTCACAACATTGGGAGGACTTACGCTCGCTTTCCGCTGGTGCTAAACTACCTGAGTCGCAAGGGACAGGATTTACAGCAAGGCAAAAATGAAATACGATAGACAAGATCTCGTTCTCATTGAAATTTGGTCCCTTTTTTTAGTCAGTGGCGAAGATGTATACTCCCGTCTGCCCATAAGTGAGCAAGGCTTTCAAAGAGAAATTCTATTTTCTAATTCTAATTTCTTCAACCGGGGTGGACAGGTATACCGTGCCGCGCTCTTCAATTATATAGTAGAAAAATGTGTTAATCTGAAAATATTTTCCAATAGTAGCAGTCTGGGCCAAAAAGAATTAAAATTACGAGACTTTGTAGTCAAAAAAGAATTTTCAATAAAACAAATGCGCGGAGAAATAGCCAAAGTTAGAGTTCCACAAAGGACAGTTCTTCTCGTGCGACAATTACAGCTTCAGAAAATAAAGGGTGCCCTTGGGACCGGCTACACACGGCATACGCGCTTCTGCTCCAGGGATCTTTATGAAAACTTGCGGACTCAGGGTTTTAAACCTAAGAGCACAAGTTAACTCTGAGTCTTTATCTCAAGAATAGCTAGTCCTCAAGAGAAAAACTGTTGCGTAACCCACGCAACCCCCCAACTGCCGATTCTGTGTCGAGTCTCTCTTTTTATATGCCAGTCCCCATCTGTGGGTTTCGCATCTGCACTAGAATGTTTTAGTGGGAGGCAGCGAGTTTGCGCTCTCATGCTGCCCTGTAATGATGCAATATTTCGCCTGCCCCTTCGACGCGGTATATCTGGTTGCCTATAGAGAGGCCATCCTAAAAGTTCTATTATATCGTTTTATTGATATGTAAGATTAAAAAAATACATTTGTTTTCATTTATTCAAAAGTTCAGTTGTTCATATTTAAATAATCCTGTGTAGTTTTTGTGCTACTATTGAAAAAATATGAATGTTTATTAATTGAGGCATATGTTGTTTATACCGTAGTAGAGGTGACCTAGGTATAAAGTAATTGATGTATTATCTGATAAAATGGAAAATAAATATAGCCTCTTTTTATTTTTCTCTAAACTGTGCAATTTTCCGACTGTTTATTGCCGCAGTGATGTTAAAAATGTTATTAAGTAATTCATAATTTAAATATTAGAATTATGTACGTAAGAGGGTATATGATTTGACGCAGTAAGGTTTCATTCGTCCAAATTCATTCATCCAAGTTCTCTAATTTATAAATTCTATTTCCCTATTAATACTGATATTGCAATACTTTTTTTCTTTACGTTATATTATATTTTCGGAAAATTGTTTTCTTGAGCTTTACCCTTTTTTTATTTCGTTGAGAAATAAATAAATATGCTTCCGTCTTTTATCTGCTTGTTATTTGATCGTTAGTGATTCGTTTAAGAAATTGTAACACATTATTACTTTTCTCGAAGATTTAAAACTAAAAGGAACAAAAAAGTAACTTCATTATAAATGCTTATAAATTATCTTATAATAACCAGCAATTTATTCATAAGAAATGCAAATCAAATTAATCGGTTCAATAATTAAATAAGAAAATTAGCAAAAATGAACTGCAATAAACAAAAATAATAAACTGCGTAGTAATTTCGTTTGTTATTTCTTTTACTACGATGTAGACCGTCAGATCCGAGGTCAGATCTACAAAACAGACTTACACATAGAAATAGATAATGTCGAAAGAAAAAGAAAAAAACACAAGTTAGTTAAAAAGAGAAAGACATGGGCTTGTTTTAAATCGTGAAGTCACCGTCTAGCAAGAAACCATTGTATTACCAGGAAATGACGAAATTCACCGTATTCAAGGAATTCACGAAATTCATGAAATCGACGGAATCATTTAATAGAATTGAAGGAATACATGGATTGCCAGGAATTCGTGGAACTCATTAAATTGAAGGTTTTCACGGAATTTACGGAATTTACAGAATTCAAGGAATTCGCGAAATAAGTGTAACCACGGAAATCGTGTATTGTTAGGAATTCAAAGAATCCATCCAATTCGCGAAATTCAAGGGATTAAAAGAATGCGCAGAAGTTAAGGAAAGCAAAGAATTCACGAAATTTAAGAAATTTAGAAATTCATAGAATTCAGTAAATGAACAGAATTCCTAGAATTTTAGAAATTTGCGGAATTCATGTAATTCAAGTCATTCAAGGAATTTACGCTCCAACTTGCGAGCGACGCGAACCACGCACGCAGCACGAGATAAGAATATACCCGTGAACAGGGCGTATTTTTTATATAATAATAAACGTGAAATTATATAATTATCTAGGAAGAAATATTTTGACAATAATAATGTCGTTATCTCACATATATGAGAGATAACAGCTACTTATCGATATATTTGTACTGTGATGATGCAATGGAATATTTCTTTTATATATTTGTTAGCCAAATTATTCATTCAAGAATTAATCAGTTTCACCTCTATGTCGAGAAAATGAGGATGTTCTATACTTTCCTTCTCACTTTGGCGATTATCTTCGAACCTATTGGTGAATATAATGCTCATTTTCATCTTATAGTCATACAATAGTCATTTGTAAAGAGCCTCGGTGGCTCAGTGGTTAGGCGCTCGGACTTCACCTCAGAGGTCCGGGGTTCGATCCCTGAGCCGGTACC
>JAAAKG020184282.1:0-35129 GCA_010014905.2 Druon quercuslanigerum
TGTAAAAAATGCATTGTTTTGGTTACGATTTTATCTTTGCGGGTTGAAAATTTAACAATTTGGTTATAAATTTATTTATTTTATTGAAAATTTATTGTTTTTTTTCGTTGAAATATCAACAATTAAATTTTTTGTTGAGAATTAATTTTTTGTTCCAAAAATAATTTTTTGGTGTCGAAAATTCAAATGTTTTTCGTTGAACTTAAAAATCTTTTAAGAAAAATCTTTTAGAAAAATATATTTTCTAATTTCAATTGGCGATTTAACTATTTGTTAAAAAGTAATACTTTTTGGTGGAAAATTTAATTGTTTGGTTCAACATTTTTTAAATATCTTAAACTTGATTTTTCACGTGAAAATGTCATTTTTTATCTTTTGTTGAAAATTGGTCTTTTTAAATAAAAAATTCATCTCTTTTTTTGAAAACTAAATTCTTTTGTTGCAAATTCGTTTTTTTGGCAGAAAATTTATTTATTGCGATCCGAAAATTCAAATTTTTGGTAGAAAATTCATTTTCTTAGTTGCAGATCCATAATTTTTGTTAAAAATTTGTTCTTTTTTTAGTTAAAAATTTAACTATTTATTTCAAAATTTATGCATTTTGTTGAAAATTTGTCTTTTTTGCTGTAAAATTAATCTTTTTGATAGAAAATCCGTAGTTTTGGTTAATAATTTATCTTGGTAGGTTGAAAATTAAAAAAATTTGTTGTTTTTTCTTTGAAATGTCAAGAATTAAATTTTTCATTCAGAATTTATTTTTTGGTCGAAAAATAATTTTGTGGTGCAATTTGTGGTGTAATTTTGTGGTTTTAGGTAGAAAATTACATTATTTGGTTGAAACTTTGGATTTTCAATAGAAAGTTTATCTTTTCTACTTTTGGTTAATGATTCAACTATTTGTTAAAAAGTAATCCTTTTTGGTGGAAAATGGAACTGATTTGTTTAGCATTCAACAATTTGTACAGAAATCTCGTCTTCTAATACATAAAATTGACCTTTTTCTTGTTACAAAATTGAACTAACTTTGAAAAAATTCAATTATATTGTCGAAAATGCAACTTTTTTTGCTTAAACTTTTATCTTTTTTTTATTTATATTTTTTAACTCAGTCAAATTTCAACAGGTTCTAATCTGACTTTTCACCTTTTATTAAGTTCCACCAGACCTAACATGGTTCGTGTAAAGTATTTTTTCACTGTACAAAAAAGGTACCAAGAAAAATTATTTTTTTTTTCCTGGAAAACCTGACAAAGTTTTGGATTTTTTAAAAAGAAAGTTTATGATTTAATTGTGAAATAGTTGTTTATAGTTGGGCTAGAAGAAAAAGTATTTTCGAAAGTTAGATAAGTAAACATTGTTAAAAGGTTGTTAGGCATAATGGAACTATGCAAGGACGCGTACGTTACGTGGAAAAAAGGGGAGAGACCCCCTTTTTAAAGTTTATGCCTCGGTGACTTCTTCGTCGTTTTCTTGGTCAGCAAAAGTACGTTATATAATGACTTCTCTGCTTGTACTAATAACCGGGCAGATGCTCTTTCGAATATGTGAATCGTGGGTAAATGTTGGTTATCGTCGCTCCTGTCATCCATAATCTTTAAGTGCCTTGAAGACTTGTAATTCTTTACCATGGGCATTCGATTCGCTTGTAAACTCTAAAATAGATAATTAAATTTTCTTCTCCATTTTTCATACTGCTGACAATCAGGGAAATATCAGGGAATTAAAAAGTTAGGGGATTTCTGTAATAAGTAACGGTAAAAAATTAACAGGGCTGCCACGCAGTCACTTTTAATAATTTTTGTTTTTAAATCACTTTTTGATTTATTTTAGTCAAACATTTGAGGGTATTTTTAAAGTTTTAAAAAGATTTAGAAGTTTTAAGGAATTTAAAAAGATTTCAAAGAATTTTAAATACTGTAGGGTATTTCAAAAAATTTATGGTATTTAAAAAAATTCAAGAGCTTTCAAAAGTTTCTAGCGATTCCAAAAATTGAAAATGTTTTAGATTATTTGAAAAAACTTCCAAGAAATTTTCAAGAGCTTTAAATAGTTTCAAATTTTTAATTTTTTTTCAAATTGTAAAGAGGTTAGGATATTTAAAAAAATTCAAGTGATTTTCAAGAGCTTTGAAAAGTTGCAAGGGATTTTAAAAGATTCCTAAGGATTTGAAATATTTTAGGGTATTTTAAAATATTCCAAGAAATTTTTAATATTAATTTGAAGAGATTTCAAAGAAATTTAAATGTTTTAGGGTATTCTAAAGAAGTCCGAGGAATTTTCCAGAGATCTAAAAGTTGCAAGGGATTCCAAAGGTTTTGAAATATTTTAGGGTATTTTAAAATAACCCAAGAAATTTTAAATATATTTCAGTAATTTCAAAGGATTTCAAATGCTTTAGGGTATTTAAAAAATGCAAAGGAATTTTCAAGAGCTTTAAAAAGTTTAAAGGAATTTCAAAAGATTCAAAGGATTTCAAAAGACTTCAGGGTATTTAAAAAAAATCCAAGGAATTTTCAAGAGTTTTGACAAGTTACAAGGGATTTCAAAAGATTCCAAACGATTTGAAATATTTTAAGGCATTTAAAAATATTCCAAGAAATTTAAATGTTTTGGGGTATTCTAAAGAATTCCGAGGAATTTTCAAGAGCTTTAAAAAGTTGCAAGGAATTCCAAAGGATTTGAAACATTTTAGGGTATTTTAAAATATTCCAAGAAATTTTTAACATATTTCAGAAATTTCAAAGGATTTCAAATGTTTTAGGGTATTTAAAAAGATGTCAAGGAATTTTTAATATATTTCAGTAATTTGAAAGGATTTCGAAGGATTTCAAATGTTTTCGGGTATTTAAAAAATGCCAAGGAATTTTCAAGAGCTTTAAAAAGTTCAAAGGAATTTCAAAAGATCCAAAAGACCTTGAAGACTTGAGGGTATTTTAAGAAAAATCCAAGGAATTTTCAAGAGCTTTGACAAATTGCAAGGGATTTAAAAATGATTCCTCAGGATTTAAAATATTTTAAGGTATTTTAAAATATTCCAAGAAATTTAAATGTTTTGGGGCATTCTAAAGAATTCCGAGGAATTCTCAAGAGCTTTAAAAAGTTGCAAGGGATTTCAAAGGATTTGAAATATTTTAGGGTATTTTAAAATAACCCAAGAAATTTTAAATATATTTCAGCAATTTCAAAGGATTTCAAATGTTTTAGGGTATTTAAAAAAATGTCAAGGAATTTTTAATATATTTCAGTAGTTTGAAAGGATTTCAAAGGATTTTGAATGTTTTCGTTTATTTAAAAAATTCCAAGGAATTTTTAATAAATATTAGTAGTTCGAAAGGATTTCAAAGGATTTCGAATGTTTTCGGGTATTTAAAAAAATCCAAGGAATTTTTAATATATTTCAGTAGTTTGAAAGGATTTCAAAGGATTTGAATGTTTTCGGGTATGTAAAAAATGCCAAGGAATTTTCAAGAGTGCTGAAAAGTTGCAAGGGGTTTTCAAAAGTCTCCAAAGGATTTTGAAGGTTTTAAGGTATTTTTTGATAAATTTAAGAAATTTTTGAGAACTTTAAAAAGATTCAAGGGATTCCAAAGGATTTGACATATATTTTAGCGTATTTTAAAATATTTAAAAAAATTTTCAAGAACTTTAAAAATATTAAAGAATATCAATAATATCAGAATATCAATAATTTAATAGTAATTTTTTTTTTAATAACAACGAAATTTTAAGAGGTTCAAGAACTTTAGGAATTTTCAATTGATTTCGATAATTGAACGGGACTTCAAAGAATTTTAAAACTTTTAGGGATTACAAAAATTTTTAGGGTTCAAAAATTTTTAGGGTTCAAAAATTTTTCATGCGGTTGTAAAGAATTTTCTAGAATTTTAAAAACCTATAGAATTCATTTGGATTTTACCCCGAATTGTTATTATTATATCCGGAACTCTTTTGAATTTTTTCGAATTTTCATGATTTTTGGAATACACTTAAATGAATTTTTTGGAATTTTTTGTTTAATTCTTCCTGAAGTATTTCAAAATTTCCTTAAATTCTTAAGCATTTCATAAAATTCTGTTCAATTCAAGCGAATTTTTCTTAACTTATTACAAATATACTGAATGCGACGAATTTGTAAATATTTTTGAATTATTTTCGATTCATTTGAATTTTATTGAATTATTCTTATTTTTCATAAATTGATCTAAACTCATTCCAATTTTCCTGGAATCTGTGGATTGTTGTGCATTTTTCCTAATTAAAAAAATTAATTTACCCTGAATTTGTTAAAATTTACGTGGAGTTCTTATGAATTTCAACGAATTCCTTTAAATCCAAAAGTACATTAGTCAAAATATTAATACACATTATTCACTTTTTATAACTTTTTCGTTTTAAATATAGGTTAATTTTTCACTTTTTTCCTGTACATTAGGCTGTGGCATTCATGAGAATAATAAACGAAAAATTAACAAATATAAATTTAAAATTGTTTTATTACTATTATAAAAGATCCTATCTTAAAGATGTTGCAAGGTTTTACCTTGGGCCTTTTAATATTTATGGTATAAGGGAAACTAAAAAATTAGTCAGGGTGAAGTCAGGTAATTTCTGAATTGAATTTTTGTGGCCACCCTGCTTCTTAGAAAGGAAAATGCCTTATGCATCTAAAATTTAGCGTGAAAGTTCCAAGTTTTCAGTTAATTAAAATACATTCATTCTTCAGAGTGAATTCCTCCATTCATGTTGTAGAAATGTATCGTTTAAGAGAAGTATACCTTACCTGTCGTGATATATTAAGTAAATCGTATCAGCATCGCTCGTTTCTTGTTTTACAAATGGGTATTATATCAAGGCAAGGAAGGGGATGGGAGGACCTTATAAAAGCCAGTAGCTTCTCAATGACACCCGAGTGATCTATTAAGTCAGGGTTACGGTGACTACCATAATTCTATCGCTACTGTGGATTAAATATAAATAGGTACGTGATTTTGCTGCTGGCGGAAACTATATCTTACCTGGCGACAACTAAACGCGAAAGGCACGCTCACAAAGTCAGGTGCGAGAAGACGCCTTCTCATTCTCAGACCGTCCAGTCTATTCCGTTCCTCCTTGTTCAGCATCTGAATCACGACCTGGCTAGATAAAATCAGGGATACTTACTCTTCAAGAAGACAACGCTCTACGGATGTATCGATTCATCCCGGAAGCGATTCTCCTCCCATTTCTTATTGTCTATACTTACAACATTGTTGGGATACGGATAGGCGATCCTGCTACCAGAAGGAAGGATCGATGCCCATTATTCGATTCAATGCCTTTAAGGACAAAAATTAGCATTGAATCAAGAAAATATTGATACGAATACATTGGAAAACATGGTTGGTTGGGACAACTAGTAAAGTAGTAGGGTCAGCTATTTTCGTTTGTAATATACCGCTGCTGCCACTTAAGTGGTTGTGGTTGTGGTTGTGGTTGATACTTTTATTTCTAAGAATGGTAGTAGCTGGTTTTACGAGGGTAGGGAAGCTATTGGCATTGTAAGAGCCATTACGAGAACTAAATATAACAAAACTAAAATTGCAATATATTAATATGTACTCGCACCATCCACTGATCTGTACGGTAGCGAAACCTAAACATACCAGGAAAAGGATGAAACGCTGATGGACAAAGTCAGTAATGAGAGGATTCTTAAAGAATGTGGTTTGAATGAAACAATGCTTGATAAGAATAAAATAAATTTTTGAGATGGTTGGGCATGTTAAGAGAGTTAAAGGAAAATGACTGAAGATACAAATATATTTACCTCAAGTTAATGGTAGCATACCCAGAGGCAGGCCAAGGGAAGAATTATGAAAGCTTGTGAATGAAACCCTAAGTTGAAAAGATATAAAAATCCATAGAAACACAAGAACTTGCATGAGAAAATGTTTAGTAGTTTCAACTCCTGAAAGGAAGAAACATCATTCATCAAAAATCAATCTCTCCTTAAGTAGATAAGTAGATTAATTATTTCCAAAGTCATTTTAATTCCTCAAAAACATCGAATGTGCCTTCAACTTGGGCTTATTTGACGCAGAATTTTATTAACTCTTGCGATTTTGTGTAAAAAAGAAAATATTATGTTAGTATTATACAAATTAAGGAAAAAATTAAGTGTTAGCAACACCTCAAAAGACAGGCTTTAAATAATCTCCCCCGGTTATGTTTGCTGTTTTAATTGGAAATTCTGTAACTTTAGCAGACTCATTTTTTCCGTGTTGTTATCCCCAAAAAAAGTTTGTTCTTTCAAAATAGACTTTTGTTGAACCAACAAAATGTTTCTTGATTCAACCAAACCCGAGATTTTGTTGACCTAATAAACAGCTTTTTTGGGACAAAAAATGTTGTTTCTGTAGAGACCAAATCGTTTTCTTATCCAAACAAAACTTTTTTCTCAGTAAACTCTGGATAAAAATAAATTAAATATCAGTTTCACAGGGTGCATAGTCTCCCCTAGTCCCCTGCGTTTTCCTTTTTTTTCAAATTCATCTTTTTCTCATTTTCTCTTTAAATATACGGTATTTGAAAATACAATTGTTCTTTTTATATGTACAATATTATTTTATTCAAGAGTATTTTACCGCGAGTAGTGAAACCCCTTTTTCTATTATAAATAATGTAACTTTTGTAAATTCGACTATTTTTAAACTAAACTATTTATGTTTAAATAAAACTTTAAAGGTAAAATATTATTTTGTTGAGTTTATAGTCTATGCAAATGAAATATTGTTTAAATTATAAACTATAATAATGTATGATGTTCTGTCTGTTCACATTGATGTTTATTTAGTTTAAATTTGTATCGCGATTGCCGTTACGTTCGAGATATTATAACTTTAAAAAACAAATTTTTAATTGTTTATTTACATTCATATAGATCTTTAATAACAAATAAACACGTATAATGCGTAATCAAGTTGAAAAAGAAAACCTTGTATGGTTTATATATTTATTAATTTACGTTAAAGAAAAATGACCACTTGAATTGAAGGTTACGCACCGAGGAAGAAAAATAAAGGTTAGTATTATTATTATGAAAATTAAAAATTTTAAATTTCACAGTCTTAAGATGGTGACTCCCCAATAATGATAATAATAATTCTAATCATAATAATACTAGCCTTAATATTTTCTTCCTCGGCGCGTAACCTTTAATTCAAGTGGTCATTTTTCTCTAACGTAAATTAATAAATATATAAACTATACAAGGTTTAATTTATTTTATACAAGATTTTTGTCAATCATTTATAAATCTAAATGTGAATAAAATGTTGAATTTTCGGATATTTAAACCTTTGCTTCAATGATTTTCGGATAACTCACCTAACGCTAAACTGATTTTTCGGTTAACTGAACCTTCGCAAAATTAGGACTTCTGAAATTTAAACATTCAGTAAAATGGACTTTCGGAAAAATGAATGTTCGCTGAAACTTTTTTCGAATAATTGGACATTTGTTGAAATAATTTTCGGTCAATTAATCATTCGTTAAAATGGTTTTCGGTTAATTAATCTCTCGGTAAATTTGTTTTAGTAACCAACCATACGATCATTGGCTGATGCATTATGCTTAATTTATTTAAATATAAATTATCAACAATAATATTAAAAAAATGATAAATCTTAAGATTGTGAAAAAATGTCTCTATCTCCGCTGGGATCTGAACCCAGAACCTTCAGATTTTCGGTTTGATGCTCTTAGAGACAAGAAAATTTTCTTTAATCCCCTTACTTGTAAAATTTTTAATTTTCTAAAAATGAATTCATATTTTTATTGTTGATTTTAGGTTTGTTGGCCAGGAAATATTTATTATTATTTTAGATTTTAATTTTGTTTGTCTACTAGTCAAAATCAATATTATTAAAATATTGATAAATCTTAAGATTGTGAAAAAGATGTCTCTATCTCCGCTGGGATCAGAACAAACAGAATTAAAATCTAAAATTAATAATAAATATTCCCTGGTTAATGAACCTAAGATCAACAATAAAAATATGAATTCATGTTTAAAAAAAGAAACATTTTACAAGTTTAAAGAATGACATCGTCATCCAGCTTGTAAGGGGGTTGTGAAGAAAATTTTCTCGTCTCTCCGTAGCTCAGTTGGTATGAGCATCAGACTGTAAATCTGACAAACAAAATTAACATTTAAAATTAATAATAAATATTCCCTGATCAACAAACCTAAGCTCAACAATAAAAACAAATTATCAACTATTATCGCTTAACGTACTATGGCCATGTGAATCTTTATCAAATGTATTATCCACCTCTATTTCACAGTTTCTTTCAATGCCTATATTGTTTTCTGCAAATTGTTAAACTGGAAAATATTCTGAAGCGGCTAATCATTGAAATGATAAGCGTATTTAAATTTAAATAAACTTAGTAATATTCTTTAAAAATGTTGTGAGACTTGGTAAATTAATGATAGTGAAGAGTGAAAGGAAGGCTTGTATGGAGTTATGGAGTGGAAAGTCAAATTTATGCAGCTAGAAGTTAGCTAGAGAGAAGAAGAAGGTTGGAGTGTCTTGACTAATGAAAATATGACAAACACGTAGAATAGAAGCGATAGCGCCGGAAACGGGCAGTTGTCTGACAATAATGTACTGGAGTACGCACTGAGTTGTGAATGGGACATAGTCGGTCCGGTCGCGGTCTATCCTCCATACGACCAGTTCGTTGCATACGAATGGTCTGTTACTGTTCACCAATGGTTCAACCACGAGTCAACAGTCGTTATGTTACATTTGGGTATTCTTTCTTAATCCCAGGGGAGCGGTGAACGGAAAGACCTGAAAACTTACTGACCAGATTACAGCAGTTTTTACTTGTCAACAGCTAATCAATGCTAATGCCACACAAAGGAAGTCGAAAGACGTGCCATTCAAATTGTGTTACACGAAAAGAATTCAAGAAAACACTTTTTTCCATTATTCTAATGCTTTGTTCTTTCAATTTAAAAAAAAAATATTGCTTTTAAAATGGGCTACACCCAGAAAAAGTTTTGTTGAATCACATAAACTTTCTTTGAATCAAAGAAATTCTAGTATTGATATGCGGTCAAAGAAACATTTTGTTTGATTTAAAGAAATTTTTTTTTCAATTTTTTTATTCGATTGAAAGAAATATTTCGTTGCTTCAAACTAAATATTTATTTAAATTAACAAAATGTTTGATTGCTTCAAATGAGAAAAAGAGAACAGATTAGTTTAAAATAAATAAAGATTTTCTTTGAGTCCAATAATGAATTATAAATAAATTAGCTTCCTCATGAAGCAAGCAAAAAGCAAAAAAATTTCGTTTTTCTTCGTATGGGAATATTTTTGAATAACCGGATTCGACAACTCGAGTTTCAAGAAACTTGCATTGTCTATTTGTTCAACTGAGGAAAAAAGTTTGTTTTAATATTTTTTGTGTGTAAATAAATTTTATTCTTTCCTAATTTGCAATTCTTCACGAAAATTTCAGATAAAAAAATAAATTCCGAAAGATGCGGTAACGTAAAATAAACAAACTGATTTGTTCTGTGCAATATCGTGGCACATTAGTAATGTGGATTAAAAAAATCTTTCTTTGATTCAAAGAAATAATTCTTTTTAACCCTTTCTTTAATTGCTTATAATTGGTCTTAGACCACTAAGAATTAAACCTATCGAGCTTAGACTTTTTATTATAAAACTTCTTCATCCTTAAACAAATTTTTGAATACAATTTTTTTATGCTTAAATTTGGAAAATTGAAAATTTATAAGAGTTCATTTTTGCTACTTTATTTTTCAGCTTAGTTTTTATTACTTCGAATACAAAAATCTTCAGCTGCAGTAATGACCGGGACCAATTTTTGCGAACCGTGAAAAAACCGGGAAATGCATTTCATGACTGGGAATTTTTTTGACGATAAAAGCGATAAAACTTACAAATATTGTTATTTCTTTAAAATTGATACTTTGAACAGATCGCACTTTTTTCAGTTTCTGGAGATTATAATTATTGTACCGGATACTTTCATTGGTTCAGGATATTTTATATTCTTCCCGGTATGATGTCTTTCTATTTTTTCAGTTTCCCTGATCAGAGATCTTCTTCTCCCCCCTCTTTTTTTCACTCTCTGTCTCTCACTCTCTCTGTCGAAACCATGGTTTTCTTTTCTCTTTCACTGGCCATTCTATAGTCTCACTGAGAGCCTACAGTCGTTTCCGGTTCACCCGCCCTCCAAGACCGTCCTCCCCTTTAAACTTCCGGTCCTCTTACTACTGTCCTTACTATGATGTCTCTTTCTCCTCCATCTCCTTTTCGTTCTCCTTCTTTTTCTTATCTTTTTTCTCTGTCTACGTATTCTTGTGTCCTCATTTGCGCAACGCTAAACCTTTGAGAAACCATACCCAAACGATGCATTCCACTGCAAAGTTTTTGCCTCGCTGAATTTCCATCACAAAGAATAATTATGAATTAAATTATAAAACCAGATCCCGTGCAAAGAAATAGTTGAGGTGGATCAAAAAGTCTTGAAGATATCTAAAAAAAATGTTTAAGTTTGTTCTTATATAATTGTCGCTATTCATTTGCTCTAAATAAAGTTTTGCCAATCGATAATTTATAGGTACCAAACAAGAACTCGTTAAATTAATCATGTTCAATTTAATTGAATTTAAATAGAAGATTATTTTTGCAGAGGTCGATTAACTTTATGCAGTAAATCAAACGCTGATTCATTTGAAGAAGCTAAAAATGATAATTAACGAGATTTGCATTACAGGGACAGTGTTTTTTTTCATGTTTGATGATACGTATCAGAGATTAATCAGAAGTATCCAATCATAATGGACAGCAATTAGCTGTCATTCTGCTTGCTAATGAGATGTGACATTTATGCTGGGAGTTTCTTCATTGACTTAAACTTTTTCTTTTCGTTTCGACGTATCATCCTTGGGTCACTGGGCTTATATAAATAAGTATTAACAGGAGAAAATATGTAAACAGGAAGTTATCAAAAAGATGAAAGTTGCATTTTCATTTGTGAAATATTTTCTAGGAAATCTCGGAACACTTTTTCTGATTAGGTTTTAAAAATCACAGTCCGTCTCGGTTTTACCTAAAGCCCTTTTCCCTCTTAAATTGGAAAAATCCTCTGATCTAAAACATTTAAAATCAAAAATTTTTAGCCAATTCTCTCATTTTCTCACTCAATGACATCTATTTTAAATATTTCCTGACGATTCAATCGAGAAATGAAACCCGAAATGTCTACGTCAATTCTTAAGTTGCAAATCAGAAAAATCTCAATAGAGACTGATAAAAATACATTAGAAATAAATTTAAAACACTTAGGAAGTAATAAAAGAGGAAGTAGGTTTCTCAAATAGTCATTTTTGTGTTTTTCAAATTATTTCTTTTTAGATCACTTAAAAAATTACTTTACACAACTCAGGGTTCAAGCTATCAAAAGCTATCATATTTTGATAGAAATACATTTTTTAAAAATTGTAACGAACATTGTTCAATTCTGTTGTTTATTTATTTTCCAATCATTTATCTTTGTGAATTTTTTGTTGATGATGATACTTAACTTGTAGTTTAAACAAATTTTTTTAAGGCTGCGTTTAGTCGCTCTGAAAAATTGGGAGAGTTGGAAAAGGGACGAATAGCCAAGCTTATGAAAAATATTGGACTAGTTATCCCGAATGTCGGGATGAGATGCTTCGCTTTTCTAAACACAACTATAAATAGAAAACTTGCTAAAGAGAAGGCGTTACTCTTAGAAGGCAATTTCGTTCAATATTCACGAGATACCCATTTAATATAAAAAGCTTTTGATAATAAATGAAAATTCCTTTTTTTAGGAGAAAAATCCCCTTTTCTACTTAAAATTAAGCTTCTGATCCCTGTGATAATAAATTTTGTGTTCGAAGTCCTTGAGGTTTGAATGTCTCGAGTTTGAAGACCTTTAATTTTCAATATTTCTGGCTAAGACTGGAAATTTCGGACAAAAATATTGTGCAAGTAAAAAAATTAGTTTCGCCAAATGTACATTGGACTCGGCCAAGCACCTGTTCTGCAGGGCGTGGGAGCAAAAGTGGAAACTGGTTTTCGAGACTAATCGGCCGCCGAAGATTATGCGCGTACGACCGAAGACAGAATCATCTCGCGCAGGAGGGAGACCGTTTCATTATATTATGGCCAGTTCATTGTGCGCCTTTTTGGCGTGCCGAATTTCGCTGATATATAGATCACGCGTGGGAAAAAAGACTTGCACATTTTTCTTCAGTTTAGATCTTTTGTAAGAATCTTGATCAGACCTTCCCTTTAACCTTATTCCAAATAAATTAAGTTTGGGCGACGGCGCAAAAATATATCTCTCAATTTAAAGAATTACAGAAAAATACTTGTGTTTCTATTAGAACTAATTTTTGGTTCCTAATGAGCTACAACAAAAATGCAACCCCTTTTGATAAAAAGGAACGATACAACTTTTATGTTGAAGCATACATGCAATAAAACTCTGCCGTGCATAACTTATAAAAAAGAAAAAGAAATAAAAACTTATAAAAAATAAGAAATGAATAGAATTGACAAACATTATTAACAGGGTTATGTAGGAAACTTGTAAACGTAAAGGCGTATTCATATGTCATAACGATTGTTCTGCCGATAAATGATGTAAATATCTAACTTACCAACCCCACCTTACAAGCGGTTGGATTATTTGGTTTCAAGTCGTAAAGGATACCAATTTGAATTTAAGACGCAACGTTTATAAGTTTGCTGAAAAATACTTTATTTTTCATTGATTTTGGCCCATGTGAATGATAATTAACAAAACGTAACAAATGACTTAACTTCTTAGGATAAACATGAAACTAAAATTATGTAACTCAGCTTCGCATGACTCTGAAAAACTTGGAAAAGTTTTTCGTAAACCCTCATTGTTAAGAGTACAATCTCATTTGAGCTCAGAAACGATTTCTTCTCTACTTATAATTGGCAGAGCTGAGGATCAGTCTTTACCAAGGATTTCCCATGCGTCACTGCTGCAATTTCAAGCCATGAGTACCTGTTATCTCGATTTGTGATTCGCGGTCTTAACACACTTTTCCTTGAATGAAGATCTCAGATTTAAATAATAGAAGGCACAGATAATTAACAGAATGCAGCGCAAAATAGCGTTTTCTCAATGACTAACAGATCTGTATTGAATTTACCATTGTTTTTAAACACATGTGTAAAATATCTATTTTCAACGTCTCCACTTTATAGTACACATATCACATAAAATTGTGTTAATACTTAAACAATCAAATATTATGATACTTTCTAAGTGTCAGAATATGAGTATAATGTGAAAAGGGAGTTGACAAATTTTTGAATATTTAACGAGTGTCATCTCGAGAGTCAATAGTCCCCAGGAAACAATTCCTCGAAACGTCGGGCCAGTCAATGGGACTGTCGTGTTTTCGAAGATATACCGGAAGTGTACGTAACCGCCTCTTATTCTCCCTTTTTCTCCTCGGCGACTTTCACGCAGGAACGAACGACGTTCCGTTACGCTGCGATAATCGCTTATGTCGAAATCAGTAACACCAAAGGAACGATGTCGATCAGCAATCTCCGAGGAAATATTTCACCGACGTAATAAATTCATTTTATATTATTACAAAATCCAGCTAAAATCGTCTACGTTTTAACTGCCTTGCAAAATAGATGAGATATAAGCGCAACTTCTTACCGGAAGTGCAACATAACTGATCTGAAAGTGTTCCTTTACTCAACACCTGATGCATTCAGTGTCTTAATTTCAGGTTTCATTCACTACAGTAACCTTGCAATTTCTGATCTGCTCATTGATATCAGCTCATTGATATCAGTTATGATTTCAAAATCTGCACTCCTTTTGCAATATCCACATTTGAATAATTAAAAGAAAGCCAAAGAAGCTAAGGGGTTGATATGATGACAATCAATTCTGGATTCCTGAGTATGGTCGAAGTTTAACATGTTTGTCCGAAGGAAAGACCGGAAGCATTAGTGCCGTCGTACCTCATGGCCGTGGGCCATGGGGTTACCGGATGTCGAATGACCGGACTGAGCAGGTGAGCTCGATCGACTCAAGTTGGAGGAAGTGACGTCGTCTCTCTTAAATATGAGTGCCTCTTTATTCATCCGTGGAGGTATCTCTTTTGCTCCGCTTGCGCCTTATAAGTTTACGTGTTCTCACGCTCTCCATCCCTCCTCTCTCTTTCTGTCTCCCTTTATTGCTTCCCTCATTCTTCAGGTACACGCGTACCTCCACCCAGGTACCACACTCACATATATTCACTCACACATCCGCCACATTATCAGCCCAGCTACGAGGAGCACATCAGCTTCCTAGTTATAATAAATGCCGCAAAAAAAATCCGGCAAAAACCTGCTCGGCCTGCGGCCACTACACCTTCTCTCTCCTTCAATCTCTCCTCGGTTTCTCTACACTGCCTGATTGTTGCATTCAATACAAACTAGAAAAATCCTCTTGCTTCCTGCAATTCTCGATTCGATTGTTTATTCCTGATCAGATTTTTTATATCATCAGCCATGATACGCAATTTAGGTAATGGTAGGTATATCACAAAATTTCTGTTCACCTGAATTGGTAATTGCATTTTTTGCCCAGGGTCCAGGAAATCCTTGATACTTCTTCCTCTTCTCTTATTTATCTCCTAGCTCGAGGTCCTAGTTGTTATTACTGCGCTTTATCATAATAATCATCGCCTTCATCATCTCTTTCTTATTCGACATCGTCCCCCTTCCTGATCGACTTGGTAGTAAGAGTTTCTCGTTTTGCCTTCCGGGAACTGCCGGTAAAAGTAGTGGGGTCAAATCTGATCCATGAATGAATGAGAATTCTAGAGACTCGAATGGACCTAATGATTGCTGGTCCACTTCACTCGCGGAACGCCATCATAACTGCCGAGAAATCAGCGGGGTTTTGCTTCACTGTTTTTAGTTGTTGTCGTAAGTAGGAAGATAATCAGTTTTGAGCTAAGTATAGATGAGAAAAATCAAGGTTATGATTAGTTTTGAATTAGCTTGTTAGGTGTACTAGATAAAAAGAGAATGGGACGTTTGCCGATGAGCTGAAACTACCAATTGAATGATGGATCTTATCTGCTTGGTAGTCATTACTATCCATTTCCTTCGTTGGCAATAATGATAATCATCCCAGATGCAGGTGTTTTTAATCATCTAGTTTTATCTGTAGAATCGGGTGTATCTCGTTAAACTTGCAAATCATGAATTCTTGAAATAAAAGAAATAATCCTATTGATTCTGAAGTTTAAAACATTCAAAGCAGAACGTCTTTTAAGAAACTCTAGCCTATGGTTTCGTAGCCTTGAATAATTTCTTGTTTCAATATTTTTCCAACTCGAAAGTGATAACATCCGCTTAGTGATAAGCGATCCTGTATGGATTGTTCGACATCCAAAATTAGTTTGTGACACTTTTAGAACTGGAAATGACATAGGTAGATGTTACGGGAATCGTATATGAAAATAGGCTGTAAAACTGACCTTGATTAACATCAGAGATACAACCTTGGGTAGAGTTATAGTAATTCAATTGGGTCAGAATAATTTTCTGCTGAAGAACCGTTAGCAATCTTTTATTACATTTCTTGCTATGCGATTGCTCTTATATGCTGCATCCATGTAGAGCATAATCTTTAAAATGCCTACAATAGATTCAATATATCATCAGCCTCTACCTATCTGTAAACAAGATAAATCTGAAACATATGATATTCTTGTAAGTGGATAATGGAGGTGTACTCAAGGTTCTAGATGAGAGTTGCATCGAACTTTCGTGTTAAGATTTAGGCACTGATTGGATAATTTGTCCTAAAGATTCTCAAAGATTCTCTAGAGAGTGGGCACTAGAAAGAAAATTGGTATTGAGTGAGATAGGATTGAGAGAAACCAATTGTGACCACTTCATTCAATTTGAGAGAAGAGTTTATTTGAATACTTTATCTAATTGCCATGTTGTAAAGAAAGTCCTTCCCTTCGATCCATATCCCTAATCATTATATAGATAAAATAGAAGAACTTTCTGCTATACACATGTCATCAGTAGCTTATCTGAAGAGACAAGTTATCAGTCCTCGTTTTGTGCCTTGCATTGATAAGTTCCCATCGTTCGCTCTTCCCACATCCTCTATCTCATTCCTGAAATCCTCTAAATCTTCCTCTGAGGATGTGGCGAAGCTCTCCCGTCTTTGAACGTGACGCGATGAAGACGTCGAAGGGAAAGCATCGTCGCGTCTTAGCTAGCTGGCAGCCCCCGGCTAAAGTAGCGTAGCGTGTCTTTGGTATGAATGAACCAGCTCCTTGGCCGAATGAAGGAAGGAAGGCCATGGCTGGCGTCTGTGTTGAGGTTTGTGCGTGAGCACCCACACTCTTGGCATTCTGCCCGCTCGCTACGCTACGAAGCGAAGGTGGCAGCAGGCGCGCGTATGCGCCAACCACGCCACTGCGCTTCGCAAAATTGTCGAGAGTATTCATTCATAAAACTAACTTCGGAGTGAGGCCAACCGACGCGGCTGCTGCCTTGGTCGACCCGATGTGGAGAGGCGAACGGGGATCTTCAGTCTCCGATGTTGGGTGGGAAGGAGGTTGAGATCGCGTCCCTCTTGCTCTCGCTGCTTTTAGATCGCGGGTGAGCGGACGAGTACTTCATCTCTCCTTCTCTCTCGGGCACACTCCCCCTATAATAAGCTTGGTCCCCTCCGTCTCCTCAGCGCCTAGCCAACCGTAACACCGACGAGCGAACCAACACCCGTCACTAGTATTTTAGTCGGGACGGCTTGCGAAGGGAACTTTACATACACCGCGTCTCATCCTACCGTGTCTTCATCATTATCGTCTTGTCTTCACGAAAAGCCACCTTTTGCGCGAATCTCTAGTGAAGAAACCTCCATACCACGCGACATTGACCACCTCCACCACCTTAACATCAGGCCTGTTATTCATCTCCCCTCTCCTCCATTTCTTGCTCGTCTTCTTCAGTCTCTTCTTGTTCCTCTTGCTCATCCTATCTCTCTGCTGTACCTATCTTTTTACTCGTCCTATCTTTTTTCTCTTCCTATCTCTCGCAGCTCTCTCTTGGCCTTACACTGCTCTCCTCTTCGGCAAGCTGCCAGTACACGCACTTACCTGCTGAACGCGAGATCGCGATCGTCCAGTGCGTACAAACCTCGCTTTCCTTGATCTTTGCGAAGGATACTCGGATCCCGAGGATGAGACAGTTAAGAGAACATCGTTGAGTGCGGTCCCACTGTTTGTACACCTGATTCGGACACCTGTGTTGCCACCGAGTTGGTTTCATCGCAGCGACGGGAACAGTGGTGCCAAACATCGAAAGTTTATCGTGCACGCTGCTCGTTATCCCCACCACGTGCTATAGTCTCTTCGACATCTGTCATTGGTCGCTACTCCTCACAACAACTGTCTCCCACCATTCATCATCAAGCCGGCCTTTGTTATCTTTTGGAAGTTAGCTTCCTTCCGAATTAAAGATCCAAATCCGTTGATATACTCCCTCATCCAGAAAGGAGTCGTCATGGATGCCCGCGAAAGTTAAATAGCGGCTCTGCGTCCCATATTTTTGGCGACATTTCATATTCTCGGAGCAAATCTCCGACACATATTCAGAACCAGCGTCACTCATACGCACGTACACTGACGTGGATTTACCCCAACTGACGACGCCGTTGCGCAAGCAGGTATTCGGAAATAGCCCGGGTCGCAGTTATGAATTGATAGCAAACACATGGTGGACACGCGATACCGAAGCTGTGCGTTGTACGTTGTGTGGGTCTGCTGATCCGGCTTCTTACTATGGGATAAACTAAAAACGCGCACCTCTGGTGCCACTTGACCTTGACAGGCTTATGACTGTCGATCGTTTCAACATAAGGACATCATATCTATCAAGATGAGGTTATTTTTGTGCAAAATAAAATCACGTGTAATTCGAAGTTTGTTCTGTGACTACAGCATGGATTATAGGAATTGCAGGTTATAATACAAATTCTAGTGACAGCAGTAGTGGTAAATCAAGTAGTCGGAATACGAGTCAAAAGTTTTGGAGATGAGTTTCGATAGTTTCGTGACAACAGTGATGAATTCATGTGAACTATAGACAGTGAGGTCAGTGGGTGGCAGTGAATGTTGGCATCATTCATGAATAGTGACCACTCGAGAGCAGCCCCAATGTACGTCGATTACGGCGGCGAAACTCACACCGGAATGGGAATCAAGTCTATGAAGTCTTCTGGCAGACCCAAAGGTAGGACTTCCGCCTTTTCGTCGAAAACACGCGATTAAGACATGCACAGGCGCGATGCGCTTACAACCGCTTTGACTTGACGTATGAACTCGGAGAGCGGGGGTGCTATTCATCGACATGTTGCTCCAAATTGAAGTTGTTAAGCTTGTTGTGTTAATCACGATTTAGGATGAGCTTATCGAATATCTTTTAGGGTTAGGATTCGCTCGTCAGCTGACGTGTTAGGGTCCGTAATTTTTATGTTTTGATTTTCAGCTTATGTCAGGGTTGGTACTGCATAGCTGATGCTAATGATATTATTGACATACCTCTGATGCTTGATGGGTCGCAATAATGATATTTAAATGAAGATGTCACATGACCGAAAGAATTATAAGCATATGTTATGTATCAACATTATTGTATCAATTCCTTCAAATTGTTTTATCTGAAAATTGATAATTTTCCTACATTTATGAGAGAACATAATAATAGCAGATGGCGCTACTAGTATTCAATTATGTATATAAATGTTATGTTTTATCATTGCTATTTGTTACATTAGAGAAGAGAGTTTCATGGATACAATATTATTATTTTATCAGTTCTTCTGAATTGTTTACTATAATAGTTTATGATTTTACTACATTCAAGAAAGAATATAACCTTCTTAGATGGCGCTACCAGTCTCCCTTATAGCAAAAGCTATACATTAAGTAGATAACAACATTAACTCTACTCAAGTTTCGACATGTGATGAAATTTTTTGTCATGTGGTTAATTTGTGTATGTATGTTTCGGATGTTTTTAATTTGACTATTGAAAGGTTTTTCATCCATTGGGACGATCTTAGTGACACGTGGTTGTTTCTTCCTGTGAAGCATCTTCTGACTTTGACACCGGGTGCCATAACGATACTTATCGCGGATTAAGTTGGCAGCCGGCAGTGGCACGAACGTGACTTACTCTGTGACAGATTGTAGCAGATGTTAACGACGCCGACAACTGTAACCTGTGTCTGCAACTGGCACGTACTCGATACTTCCTGTGTTTGAAAGAAGTTCGTTGAGATCGAAGTCAGTTGCGGCACTTGCAGCTTATCCCAAGTGTCTGATTCGTGTGCAGTTCATTACAACCTAATGACTCTTTTAAGCAAAAAGCTGCCCTGCTTTCTTTTCATCTCCTTCGAAAAAATTTGACAGAAATTTTTTGTCGTGTCGTCTGGTCAATGTATAACTTAAAAACGTCCCGGCATGAATCAGAGAAACGAGACTACTATTTTAGGAAGTAAAAAAAGACCCTCATCAATCGTAAATCTTCAACATTAAAAATTAAGAAACATTATAATTGAGGTGAAATCTGTTTGTTAATTAGTTTATAGTATGTTGCAAGATTAAAAATCGAATGGAACGGATTTTTTTTTTTTATAACGACATAATAGAGGAATGTCTCGCGTTCATGGAATTCAAGGCTTCGATGAATGTATCTAGAGATGAAACGAGACTGCAAGTTCTGGGTTCTCAATCAGAGAGCTTAGTAAGAAGCATCCGACACGTGCGTCCGTAAATATCCTCGACTCGGTTAGTTTATAATCTGGTACGCGAATACTTTAACATTAACAAAGGGATCGAACGTATGCATTACCTTCATCATTTTTTTCCCTTTTCTTACAAATCCATGCAAATAAGCAAAATACAAACTATCGAATGCTTTACGACAAGCTTCAGCGCTTTTTATCTTCCTACAAATTGTCGTGCTAGGATAAAATTAGAGAAACTGCGCGTGCGAGACTCCACGGTAAAAACGGCACGTAAACGGAAACACCCGCAATAAGTTGTAGAATTTCGCACCTATTGGAATTTACTCCTCCTAAAATGATTAGGTCCATTAATTTTATTTCTTTAATTAAATATTTACATTGTTTTTTATTTCGCTCTTTGTTTATGATTTTTTTTTCAGAAATGGAAATTGTAGAGGTTGCACGTTAATAAAAGTATGTACTTTTCGTGGTGTTGCTTAAAACGTGGCATGTAATGAAATAATGGCTGGGTAATTACATGAACGAGAAAGTGACTATTTTCATACGCGAGTCTCGGTACTGCCTATGGGCATCGAAGCGGAATGGAAGCAACGCTGCATTTCGATTACTTGTTTCGTGGAAGCAGTCAACGTTGCTGACAACAAAAGAGGATGGTACTACTGGTAATGGTGATACCACTAGATATCACTTGTGTCATTCAAGGCGTTCTTTTCAATAGTCTTCTCCATGTTTTTTAGAATTAAACAGAAGAGAAGCATAGTTTTAAGAATCAAAAAAAAAAAAAAAATCGCGTCATCAGCAAGAAAAGCGAATGCTTAATACATCGTAATAATGTTCCATCAGGCATTAAAATATCAGGCCATTAAAATAATGCTGACATTTCCTTTCAATATTTTACTAGAGCGATATATAAATATGTTGCAATAAAAATTTAATACAATGTTAGCTTACGACAAAACCTGCATCTTTTTGTGAAATTCTTTTCGAAATTTTTTTATTTCCCTCGCGGAGAAAAATTCTTGCAAGAACTCGGCGCCTTTCGAATTCATTAATGCGAAAAAAAGGGTGAAGGCTCTTTTTCCCTTGTGCCCTTCAGCTTACATTACGGTAATTTTTTCACGGTCGGGAATGTAATGATCTAAAAATTGTGCTGTCCTTGTACCGGCTTCATTGTCATTGTTTTTCGTGCCTTATTATAATTATAATACTCTATCGAAAAGGCACCTTTACATATATGCGGATATTTGCACACATTGATAGGCTGACTTGCAAGTACCAGACCGTAAAACAATATGCCACTAGCTGCAATCACCCTCTATTATTGGCAAGGCGTATTTCAAAATCAGTCGATCGTATCCAAAGTTTGATTGCTTCCAGAATTGCTCGCATCGACCCACTTACGTGCTATTTACGATTTGCAATTTTACGCCCTTTGACTATATTTATTGTCAAATATTTGCTAGGATATATTTACATTTGAACTCAATCTGAGTTCTAAGATTTAAATCATTTTTCTGAACCACAGCTCAGTTTGATTATAATCGTTAACGGCAAAAAGTTGCTGGTTCATGTTGCTGTTATTATTTTTGTCCTTGGTATAATACTTTCCAGAAAAATGCCTATATACAAAGAATAAATAAGCATCGGAATGCTTGGTCTAATTAAATAGAACGGAATATTAACGATGGAATATTAGGCCGTTGAATCACCCGCGCAATAAAAGTAGCGCATATATGCGACTATAAATTACAACGAAATCCTGCTTATTGAATATCGTTTCATTTCACGATTCCGTAACAGGAATGGATATTTTGTTGCAATTATTACGAGGTGGCTTACAATCGTATTTGCATACACGTTCCAGAGCGAGGAGCCGATTTTTCAGAAACTTATTCCTGTCGCTCGAAATCAAAAAGGATTCTCGTCTTTGTGTGAAAAGTAACTGCACCTGTAATACATAAAATATGAGTATCTTTGTCGATATGTAGGTTTTCTTGCTGGATTAAGATTCTAAGTTTAACCATACGAGACTGAGATTCTGATTATTGAGATTTGGATGAAAAAATTGTACTGAAGAGTATAAATCTTCGCCCATTCATACTTTAATTAGCAGATGCGCTTTATTGCTATTAAATTTTCCTTATCGGGTTTGTAACATTTTTTTTGTTGATGCGTATTTTTATTTGGACATTTGTTTATCGCTTTTTGAGTCTCGATTTTTTTAACGAGGTACTTTACAAGTGCGGTTGTCTATAGTATGTTCATGAGACGTGAGTCGAATTAAAATGCTGAATATTCTTCTCTTCAAGTGGTCAAGACTGTTAAACATTTTAATCTTCATAAGGCAAGAAAAATATGTATTTTTAATTTAAAAGTATAATTTTTAAGACCAAATTATACCGTTTTATTTAATTATAGAAATCAAAAATATATATCTATTGAAAAGAATATGTGAATTTTTGAAGTGCAAATTATTCTCTAACTTTTAAACTCTCTTTTATATTAAAAATGTTTGAAATGTATATTTTCGGAGTCCTTTTTGTTTTCATGTTAATGGACAATATATTTTTGTCTGTCTCGTTTGTATACGTAATCCGTTATGTTTTCCGTCGCGACATTGCGAATCAATCTTCAGACGTTGTTAGTGCCTCCACCTTCGATTCCTGCCAACTTTTTACCCCCCTCCGGCCCCACCGTCTTCGATGCGAAATCGTGGCCCGTGCTAAAGCAACGCGTCATACATTTCAATTTTATCGGACAGCAACCTCGTGTCCATCGATGCTTTCAAAGTCATCGAATATTTACATTTATTACTGTAACCAAAATGGAAAATTGCTTACTTTCTTAAAATGCAGTGGAAAAATTTGTAGTGTCTTAATATTCTGTTCATATACTTTATACAATAAAATAATTAGGCCGTGACAAGATTATTTATGAAATCGATGAAAATATAACTATTGTTTAATAGCTGCGATTGTAAAAGGAGATATCAAAGCGTTCTCTAGAGAAAAACTGTTTCGTTAGAAATTAGGATTTATTTCTGTTTTTTCGTGTGTTTTAGGCAAAAACTATCCTAATATGATCAATAACTTATCTTTTTCTCCGAAAGTTAAAACAAATTCAAGTAACTAATGTTCGAATCCATTTCAAATCAGAGATATTGTATAGTTCTATTTTCGAAACTTCTTTAGTTTTTGGTTCAATTCAAATATTCAAATTTTGTTTCTGAGAATTTTGAAAAAAAGTTCAATATTAACAAGATGGCAACGACTTGTTTGAAGATATAAAAAGTTGATTTTAATTTAAATACTCTACTTATAATTTTCGTTCCTTTTTTGTTGAAATTGACCTTCTATAAGTAAGATATGTGAGTTTTATGCGAGCTAATCTATGTTTGAGGCTAAAAGAATTGGTTTTATCTAAAAATATATTTTTGGATTTTTTCCCTTTAATAATGCAAGATATCACAAAAGAACAAGCGGTATTTTTTGTATATCTTATTAATATGAACAAACTGTCTTGTTTACATTTTTTGTTCCTTTCGTTGTTTCTTACAAAAATGTTAAAATTCGATTTTACGAGAAAAATTCTTGCTACAAAAATTGCTTGCCAGCATAAAAATCACCACATATATTCCTTATGGAAATACAAATTCAAGAAAAAAATGGCAAAAAAATATAAGTGTTGGTTTTGTTTATTAAAATCGACTTTTTAAAATTTTTATATTGAATTTCTTCAAATTTTCCGAAGGACTTCGAAAGATCATGATAAAACGCATCAGAACCCAAAAATACTCGTAACTTTTCTGTAAATTCTTTCTCAAATCGGAAAAATACATGTCACCTAATTTTCTATAAAAACCACATATTTCTCGCGGAAAGATTCTGGGATTTATAGTGCAAAACCTACATGATTAAAAATGGATTCAATCTATAATAATAATAATAATAATAATAATAATAATAATAAACAATCAGTATATTCTTTCGATTTTATTCATCATTTTAATAATTGATCAAATTCACTATATGAGACTCGAACGTCTTTGCGACATGAAATATTCAATTAAATTTGAGGAAAAAATAAAGGACTTGAATTTCAAGACATTGAAACCTACACTAGAGGGCAATTAGTAGATCAAAATCTAAAATTTAGAGAATTGCTGTTAGCATCTGGAACTTTCATGTCTGTAATTATGTACCTCGTTATACACTCTCGAGAACCGTATGTGAAGGTTTTAAAGGGTGAGATATCTCTTAAATCGAAATACGCAGGTTGGGAAAAGGATATCTCTATCAACTGAGAAAAAGGTTTCTTTGATTAAAACAAATTTTATTTGAATCAAACCATTTTTTTTCTTTGATATGGTGTAAAACAAAAATTTATAAATAAAATTTTTCTGTTGTCAACAATACAAGAGGATAGAGCACGTTTTTCATATTACCTTCTAGTTCCTACGCAGCATTTATGTGTGCAGACATTTTTATGATCAAGATTTAGAAGCTCAATTAAGAAAATATATGCGTGTTGAGTCGAAAGTAAATATCTCGTACACGTTATTCATATCCTCCATTATCACTGGCCGACGGCAGTGTGAAGCTTGTCGCCTTATGATTATTTCCATTTAAAACGCATTAAAAAAAAGCTAAACTGATATTTAGTCCAAAAAGTCCGTCTATATCTCCAGTAGTAAATTGCAATATTATAATTAAGGCTCTATTTAATATGGAGCTCTTAAAACGTGGGAATTTTTCGTCCCTGTGGAAAGTTGTTCTATCTGTGTGTGGTAAAAATGATCAAAGCGTGAGATAAGTTTTGGTATGACTGTTATTAGTAACCTGAAACTTTTGAGAAATAAAAATTGAGATTCTTAATTCAGGTTATTCAGATTAATCCCTATTGTTTTCTTAGTGAAATTCTGCATGTTCAAATATGTTTTTTTTTTAATTTGTAGGGTGGCTGCTGGATTTACATTTTTAATTATAGAAATCTTGGATGTTTTCGACAGATAAAAGTGTAAAATGTAAAATTTTGCAGTTTAGTATCATTTCACTTAAAACTTTTAAATTTGAAAATATTAAAAGCTTGCATTTCATATGTTTTATAAGCACCTTCATTTTTGCACTGAAGTGGGTGTAAAATGCAAGAAAGTATATAATGTTTGAAGAAAACTCAAATTCGTCAAAAAGTTCCTCTTTGAATATTTGAATTTGAACCGCGAAATGACCGGGACTTATTTCCTGAGATTTTAAAGAACACGATTGGAAATAATTATCTTTTTTACTTTATAAGAGGGAGTTTTGGTAAAAAAAATATTATTTCTCTTGGGACAGGGATTTTTTGACATGGAATGGGAATTTTTTTAAAGAATTAAAACTGGAATTTAGAAGAGAGGAGTTTAAAAAATCCCTGATCCAAGTCAAAATTCGTCACAGTTTAAAAGTTCCTTTTTCGAAATTTTAGAAAAAGAAAGTTCTTCAAGTGGTTTTTAGAGTAGAACTAATATTTCGAAGAGGAAATATTTCTGAATTGTAATACACATTTGTTTTACATTTTTCGTTGGACATTTACCTTTTTTTTAATTGCACTACATGCGGTTAAAAGCTAAATTATTTTCTTAAAAAATAATTTTTTTGTTGGACGATTTATCATTTTAATTGAAAATTCATCTCTTTTTACAAATTTAACTGCTTGATTGAAAATCAATTTTTCAACTAAAAATTTAACTCTTCCAGTAGAAAATTTAATTATTTTTCTTAAAATCCATTTTTTTTTGTTAAGAATTAGATTTTTAATGGAAAATTATACTATTTTATTTTTGGTTGAAACTTTACTTTTTTTTATGAAAACTCAATTATGTTGTTGAAAATTGATATTTTTTATGAAAAAATTCAACTCTGTTTCTGAAAATTCATGTGATTCGTAGAAAATTAATCTTATTGGTTGAAAATTAGTCAGCTTAGTTGAAAGATAATTTGTTTTTTAAATTAAAAAATCATTTATTTCGTTGAAAATTCACGTATTTTGTTCTTACAAAAACTACTTTTTTTATAGAAAATCGTCTTTTTTGGTAGAAAATGAGTTTTTTTCTTTGAAATTTAATCTCATTGTTTAAAAATGCTTTTTCTTTCTTGAAAATTCAATTATTACAAATATATTCATAATTTTAGTTAAAAATTCGTCTTTCAGGCTAGAATTAAATTTAATTAGTGGAAAATAAACTCTTTTTTTGAAAATTGGTTTCTTTATTGGTTGAAAATAAATTTTTTTCTTCTGAAAATGAAAATAATATTCCAGTTGAATATTCCATAATTTTAGTTGAAAGTTCAATTTTTTGGCTGGAAATTAATTTGTTGACTGTACATTTAATTATTCAATTTTTTGTTAAAAAAATATCTTTTTTAGTTGAAAATTCTTCTTTTTGGTTGAACATTAATTTTTTAACTTTAAACTTAATTATTTCAGTTTTGGTTGACAATCTACCTGTTTGAATAAAAATTATTTTTATTTTGTTGAAATTATTTTTTTTTTTTTGAAACTTCAATTATTGCAGTTGAAGATTCATTGTTTTCTTAAAAACTCATTTTTTTTTGTTTAAAATTCGACTATTTCATTTGAGGATCATTATTTTAGTTAACAATTCATAAGTTAAGATGAAAATTCATTAGTTTTACTAGAAATGTAACTATCTCATTTTCTGTTAAAAATTTATTTTTTTTTAATTCAAAATACAACTATTTGTTTGCAAAATTGTCTCATTTCATTGAAAATTCAACTTCTTTCTTTAAAAGTTGTATTTTTCAATAGAAAAATAATCGTTTTGTTTGGAAATTAATCTTATTGTTTAAAAATTAATCTTTTTGGATAAAAAATAAAAAAATAAAAATTAATAATCATAAATAATTAATAGTGATTAAATAAATAATTTAATTTTAAAATTTTATTTGAAAATTCATATATTTTGTAATTTTTAGCTCTGTAAAGGAAACTTGAAAAACTAGGCCGGGAAACTATACAATATTGTTATTTGACAAATTATCTTTTTAATTTAAAATTCATGTATTTGCAATGAAATTCGTCTTTGTTGATAAAAACGATTCTTCTATTCCATTTTTGTTTGAAAATAGATATTATTTTGTTTGAAATTGAACTGTTTGGTTGAGAATTTTTTTTATTTGTATTTGATATTGCAAACATTTTCTTGAGCACTCATGTAAAATAAAACTACTTTCTTCAAAATTGAAATCACTTCTCAAAAATTCATCTTTTTGTTTAGAATTCATTTATTTGAGATAAAAATGATCATTTTAGTTAAAAATTCATTAGTTTGTTTGAAAATTTAACGGTGTAGTTAAAAAAGGTTTTTCTTTGATTGAAAATTCAACTTTTTTGTTAAAAATTCATATATTTAATTTAAAAATCGTCTTTCTTGCTAGAAAATTAATTTTTATGTTTGAAACTTAATCGTCTTGTTTGAAAATCCATTTTCGTTGCTTATAAATTTAATTATTGCAATTAACTAAAAAAAATATTTGGTTAAAGGTTAAATTAAATTTGTTTAAAAAACAAATATGTTTTTTTGTGTAAGAATAATTTTTTGATATGAAAGTTATCTATTCCATTTTTGGTTGAAAAGTGATATTTTTTAGTTCAAAATTCAACTATTTGTGTGAAAGTTGATCTTTTTCAGTTAAAAATGCAACTCTTAGATTGAGAATTAATGTATTTTTTTAAATCGTCTTGTGGGTAGAAAATTAATCCTTTTGTTTGGACAATAAATGTATCTTTTTAAAAGTCCAAATTTCTACGTGAAAAGTTAGGCGTTTGAAGCGGTTCACGTTAATTTTTAATATAGTACTCACATTATTTTACCTAAATGTACACTATATTTTAAGTACAAGTAGATAAAATAAAAATGTGTTTGCATTTTTATTCAAATTCATGTACTTTGAAGAATTTTTTTGCAGGATTTGAGTAGACATCCTGATAGTCATCATTTTATTTGAACGTTCATCTGTTTCGTTTAAAATTTCACTATGCCAGTTGATGATTCATAATTTTATTTGAAAATTCCTTTATTTTGTAATTTTTTACTCTGTAAAGGAAAATTGAAAAACAAGACCGGGAAGTTTAAAATGTTCCGCCGAATCACCACCCTGAATGGTAATATGTCATATGAATGCTATGCGAGTGGAAATAGTTTCTTCTTTTGTTGAGTGACAAGTGTATTGTTTGTCATAAGCATAAGAGTTGTTGATAAGGGATTCAGGATAGCTGTCTGTTATCTGGTGGACCATAGTAACCGGTTAATCAGCTTCGAATAAATGATAATTGGTCCACGGAACAATTGCGCCCTCGTTAACGCTAGTGTACGCCCATATCTGTGATCGTGTGACGTCCATGAGCCCAATCGTTGTGAGGATTGCTAGCGCCCCAGGAAGTCGGCGGCTCACATTATCGCCAGGCACACTGAGAGGCACACTCAAGAAGCCTATCTCGGCAAAACACGCAGTTTTCTTGATAATCACCGGCTAATATTGACAATTCTACCACTTGTTGCACGATCGTATATCTCTAATGAGCTCTCTTATTATGACATTCCCACACAAAAAAAGTACAAAAACCCCAAAACTCTATCCACAACTATCCCGCCCACTGTGTCCTTTACGCGTTAATGGCCTTAAAATAAAAATATAAAAGTTTAATTCATACAATCTTACAGAAAATATTATAAGAGGTTTATTGCAGTGTCAGGGAATTTAAAACTGCGAGGTGATTATGTAATTTCGTTTCACTGTTATTTTCCTTTCACGTGTATTTCAAATTCACCTCACTTCAGTTTTTTTGTCAACATTCACAGCGGATGTTCATTTTTTTGACAAAAACCTAAAGTGAAGTGAATTTGAAATACAGTTTACTTCAGTTTTTTTTCCAAAATTCACAACGGATGTAACTTTTGTTTGACAAAAAACTGAAGTGAGGTCAATATTTGAAGTTTATGTAAAGTGAAATGATAGTGAAATAAAAGTACATAATCGCCTCTCTGGTCAGGGTATGTCAGGAAAAATTCTGAAGGATTTAGAGAATTTTCAATAAACTGAAGTTGATATTTCGAATTCATCCCCACAAATTAGATAATCCCTACATAATTTTAATAAGATTATGTAAACACGCGCAACATAAACATTCAGGTTTTAATCAAAGAAATGCATTTTCAATTTTTTTCGCGTTTAACTCTAAACTTTAAGACACATATAAATTTTGTTAATTAAATAAACGTGAAAGTTTAATGATATTAGATTTATTAAAGAAAATGTGTTATTACACTTGTATTACAAGCGTCTAATTTTATTTTTCTTGTTGAGAATTTACCTTGCAGTTATAAAGCACTTTTTCTTTTGTTGAACATTTAACTGTTTTTTGGAAAATTCGTCTGTTTGGCATTAAAATTCAACATTTAGGATGAATTTTTTTCTTTAGTATCTGAAAACTCTTTCTTGGTATAAAATTAAAATCATTGGCTAGAATAACCAAAATTTTCCTGAAAATTGGTTTATTGCAAAAAAAATCTTTCAAATTAAGTATATAGTGTGTAAAAAGGATTAGTTCAATTTCTCGTTTTTAATTTAGCAAAATAAAAAATTAATTTCAATATAATTAAAATTTTAGCTTCGGGTTTAAGCGTGGTGATAATTTTGTTTCTTCCATTCAGCATCGGTATTTCTTTAAATTATCATTGTTTTTTGAAAATAAAATCTCATTTATGTATGCGATACCGTCACTCTAAATTTTGATTTTCTCGGAACAGACAAATATTTTCGTATCTTATTATTACACAGGATCCCAATATCTAGGGAGCAAGTTTTTATTTTTGTAAAAATAGAAAATTCGATTCTTATTTCCTGGCGGAAGCTGACTTTCAAAACCTGTGAAATTGTTAAATGCTTTATCTCAATCCACAGCCGAGCATCTTCCAATCTGTGGTTAGTGTTAGTTTTAGATTGTATAACTCTGCATAATTTATTCCAATATTTTTTCCTCAAGCATCACACAATTAGTTAATTTAAAGACTTATTAACATGTATTTGAAAAATCAAGAATTGAGAGTCAAAGAATATTTTTAAAATAGTCCAACTTTTTTCTTTAATTCTTCAAATTTGTCAGTAAGACAAAAAAATAAACCTCATAGTGAATACTTTTTAAAATCATTTGAAGGAAAAGAAAAACTGTTTTTGAGTTAAATTAAAATATTTTCTCCTGGAAATATTAAATATTATAAAAAGTTAATCTTTTTGGTTTTAAATTAAACTATTTGGTTAAAAATTCTGTTTTTTGTTACATTTTCGTCATTTATGATTGTCCGAAATTTGATACCATGGTTTTTTAACGGATCATCGCTTTTTGAGACCCCCTGAATCCGAAAATCAAGTTTTTAAGATCGCGTCTGTCTGTCTGTCCGTCTGGCCGTCCGTGAACACGATAACTCTCGAAAAAATGAACGAATCAAATCGGTCTTTGGCACACTTTTTTTAGGTCCTAAAAGAAAGCACGAGTTCCTTAACCAACCATTTTGGATACAAATTCAAAAAGTTAGCGCATTTTGAAAATTTTTGAAACCATTTTTTTCTGAATTTGAAAACTCTATGTACGGAAATTTATAGTATTAGAAAAGATGAAAAATTTATCCTAATGACTTTTGTCGATAAAAAGAAAATTCTCAGAGTTATAGCATTTTAAAAATTTTTTAAATTAGTCGAGAATCTTAATTTTAAGCCAAACAACGCACGATATAAAAAAAAGCCAGGAGAAGAAAAACATTTCTTTTTTAAATTTTCGATTGCACAAAAAATAACGAAAAATCAAAAATTCCATTTTTTGGTTAAACTATGCACATCGGGCACATTTTTAAAATGAAAATTATGTTATATGATTGAATTTAAAAAAAATCAAAAGTCGATTTTTTAAACTGAAAGTGTAACGGTTTTATTTTTGTTGCAAATCCATTTTGTTTTGTTAAAATTAGAATTTTTTTAACAAAAGTTTGTTCGTTTTATGGTAAAAAAATCTTTTTTAAATGAAAACTCATATTCTTTATTGAAAATTTGTCTATTTTCGGTAAAAACTATTTTTCTTGGTTAAAACTTCATCTAATTATTTTGTTAAAAATACGTTTTATGAAATGGAAAAGTATTTTTTTTTGTGAAAATTAACTGTTTTATTTTTGTTGAAAACTTATTCTTTTTATTGATTTATTTGGTCGAAAATCCGCAATTTTTAGCATAAATTTAATCTGGACGAATAAAACTTCATCTTTTTGATTGGAAATTAATTTTTTCGCTTGAAAATTCATTTATTTTATTTTTCATTAAAAAATTATATTCTTAGTTTAAAAATTTGATATAAGTTATTGTTGAAAATGTATCCTTTTTAACTATTTATCTGGTCGAAAATTCATGTCTTTTTGTAAAAATTTATTCTGGTTGGTTGTAGCTATTTTTTGTCTGTTCTTTTTGAGTCTCTTGTTGAAAATTTGGTTGCAAACTATTTTGTTAAACATTCACCTTTAATGGTAAAAAAATTATTTTTCTTGGTTGAAAATTTATTCTTTTGGTTGGAAAATCAACTATTTGTTAAAAAACATTTTGTTTTCTTGAAAATGCAGTAGACTAAGAACACCAATTCTTAGCACCATAGCCCAATTATTTGCATTCAAAAAAACTAAGTGAATTTATTTTATTACAAATAATTTAATATAATATTTTTTATATATATTTGACCAAAATACTTTTAATTAAATTTAGACGCAAACCGTTGCTTTTTTTGGCATCTGCATTAATGAAAAGTGAAGGAAAGGCAAAGAATTCTGAAGTGGATACTTTGTAGCAACTCTATTATGGATAGGTTGCAGATTGTACAAGTTTTTGCAAAGAGATTTGTGGCGATTGTTTGAAGTACGACAGTTGTTAGAGAGCTTCTAGGAAAAACCATAAAAGAGTAAGAGAGTCGATGTTTTAGTATCGTCTACTTATTTATCCCTCACAGTATTGCTTATCTTGGAACCGCAACGAGTCAACCCTTCTTACTGGGCGTTGCCACAAAATCCATTACAATGTCGAACAACAATGAACGTCCATGACTGACGGACAGTAGCCGCGATAGGAATATATTTTTCTTTATACAATCTTCTCTTCGTTATCTTTCGAATTTTATCTTATGTCGGTCAGACTCGCTCACATGGTCCATCAGAAATCATTATTCTTTCTATTTTCTCCTCTGATAATTTATCTTTTTTCTATCGAGATATTTTGTTAACTTTATCTAAGGGAACGCCCATTAGAACACAGGGATAATGTTTAAATTTTTAGACTCTTGTCTCTCATAATAATATAAAGAATTTAAAAAGTAAGTTTTATGTTCGTAAAATTTTAAAAACTTTCCTCAATGTTTTTTTTTATAAATTTAAACGCCAGTTGACTGATGTGAAAATAAGGGTTTGATGTAAGGAGCAACAGGTGTTATAAGAAGTTCGTTATTCTTAGAGAGTTAGTTTCGCTTGAATTTTTATTGATGATTGGTCCCTCGTCATGCATATGTGAAAATGAGAAAAAAAAAGTTGAGGTCTCTTTCGATAAGAAATCGAAAAGGTTGCAGAGGTATTTTAAATGGATGTGTTGCAGACCTCAAGGTACAATGCTCCAACCTAGGGGCGCAACAGGTGTACCAATGCAAAGAGGGTGCGTCACGTGACTCCGCTCAGTTGATAAACTTCCCATCATGGGGTGGCAGACTGTGTCTACACACAATGAAAGCTATTGTTGCAAACAGTAAATGCAGCTTTGCGAGCCTTAAGTAATCTGCAGAGGTGTAAACCACTCATACCACAATACTTTATCGCAAAATACACAAAATAGTTATTTTTCAAAATTGGTCAAAATATTGAAAAAGCTCTTCGTGAAAGAAATATTTTGAAGTATTTAAGGGTCATCCGTAATAATAAGTTGTTCAAAAGTGGTTTGTCCCAAATAATTTCAGAATGTTTTTATTATATGCAGTTTAGGTAAATACTGGTTAAGACATCCGAATTACCAAATAGTCAAAATGCAACTCTTGGTCAAACTTAATTTTTTTTTCGGATCTGAGGTAGTTTTAAAGGGCGAACTCTAAGCTTTCAACTGTTTAAAATTGAAAAAAAGTGTAGCAAGGGTACCTAAATTATCTTCTCAATATAACGTGTAAAAAGTGGTTTCAGAAATTTCACAATGCTGCTTTTTCATTTGGGATGCAAAAAGCAAGCAGTGTCTCAAATGCTACTTTTCAGATGCTCCTTGTCTGATTCCCCTTAGGAAGACAAAAAATTCAAGTTTGCTCAAGAGTTAGAAGACATCAAAATAAATATTCATTAAGAACTTAATTTTGTACTTTATTAATTGTTAGCACATATCTCTAATTATTTTATATTGTTTGTACATTTTTCCAGATTTGTCGACAATCTTAAACGTGTCTTGAAATTTAATAAAATGTAATATAAAACGAGATTGTAAAATTTTCTCAAATCTTTTATAAAAAACTATGGTTTCTATTTGTGAAAACAATTTACAAGATCAAAAACCTTACCTACAGGTTTCAGATATTTTCACTTTTTGTTTAATCTGTCGTCAAATACAGAAAAGTAGATCACCAATTATAAGGGTGTATTTAGTAAATAGCGCTTAAAATTTTTTTAAGTATTGAATAATTTTGTGCTTAACTTAAAATCTTTTGAATTCGTTAAAATCATTTGAAATTTCTTGAATAATTGAAAATTTTTTGAAATTTTGCATAACATCTGATAATATTTCTTTTAAAATTTCTTGAAATTTTGTTAATCTCTTGAGACTTTCTTGGAATCCTTTACAATATCCTAAAATATTTCTAATAATTTAATCTTTTGAAATCCCTTAAAATTTTTTAAAGCTCTTGAAAACTTGTTGGAATTATTTTAAATACCCCTAAATGTTTGAAATCCTTTGAAATTTCCTGAAGTCTATTTAAATTGCTTAAAATCTTTAAATACCCTAAAATATTTCCAATCTTTTAAAATCTTTTGGTGTCCTTTGAAATACAGTCTATTTACATGAAATCTGATATTTCTTGACATTCCTTGAAATCCCTTGAAATATTTGAAGCCCTGTGAAATTCTTTGAGATCCTAAGAAATATTGTTTAAAATTCCTGATTGAAAGCCTTTAAAATCCCTAAGAAATTCTTCAAATATATTTAAATACCCTGGGAAATTTTAAAATATCCTGAAGTTCTTTAAAATTTAAAAAAAATTTTAATATCTTTGGAAATACTGAAAAATATTTAAAAATCTTCTCAAAGCTGTGAAAGCCTTTAAAATCTATTAATTATTTTGAATACATTCTTTGAAAATTCATTGAAACATTATTAAATCCTTTAAATTCCCGAGAAATTACATCGAACCTGATAATATTCCTTCAAATCCCTTTAAATTTTTTAATTTCTATAAAAACCATGGAGATCCTGAAGAATCCATTATAATGTAATATTGAGAGCCTTTAAAATTTTTTAAAATTACTGAAATTCTTTGGACTTTTGAAAATAACCGTAATTGTCTTGATATTCTTACAAAATGTTTTGAAGTACTTGGAAATCTTAGAAATCCTTTGAACCCTCTTGGAATCTTTTCAAATATTTTAGGTTAGCATTATTAGAATTTTTTTTGTAAAATTATTACGACTAATTAAGGAAAGGAAAGGTAAAATTAGAGCAGAAGAAGAGAAAAAACTACAAAACGACATTGAAGGATGCAAGAATCTGGTTTATAAAACAAGGAAGGGAAATAAAAGTACAGTATTTGTCAACATGAGAAATAGTAAAGGGGAAGTGTAATATGATGCAGGCCGGATTATAGACACTTTAAAAGACTATTTTCGGTGACTATACAAGTGTCTTGATATTCTTACAAAATGTTTTGAAATACTTGGAAATCTTAGCAATCCTTTGAACCCCTTGGAATCTTTGCAAATATCTTAGATTAACATTATTAAAATGTTGTTGTAGAATTATTACTACTAATTAAGGAAAGGAAAGGTCAAATTAGAGCAGAAGAAGAGAAGAAATTACAAAATGACTTTGAAGGATGCAAGAAACTGGTTTATAAAGCAATGAAGGGAAATAAAAGTACAGTATTTGTCAACATGAGAAATAGTAAAGGGGAAGTGTAATATGATGCAGGCCGGATTA
>JAAAKG020184282.1:35229-51706 GCA_010014905.2 Druon quercuslanigerum
GTCAAATTAGAGCAGAAGAAGAGAAGAAATTACAAAATGACTTTGAAGGATGCAAGAAACTGGTTTATAAAGCAATGCAGGGAAATAAAAGTACTGAATTTGTCAACATGAGAAATAGTAAAGGGGAATATGAGGCAGGCGGGTTTATATGCACTTTAAAAGACTATTTTGAGGGGCTATACGGAGATGAATCTATAGGAGACCACAACTGCGATGTAGAACACGATGCGTTAGTAAATCAATTGAGAAAGTCTGTGCCACTGAGGTTAGGGTAATGAAACATTAACGTAATATACTATAATCTTGGATACATGGATTTTCAGTAAGATTGATTTGTTTAAAATACAAGGACACTTGGGTAACAAAGAAATCTAATATAAATTGCATAATTGAATCTAAATGGTCGGTTCTTAAATTATTTTGCTCAGAAATATCCTCTTGAAGCCAAATTCGTTCTCGCTTTTTTTCTTGATTCAAGGCTCATAGAAGAGATTTCGGATTCCAAAAGCGGATTCGAGTGAGAAAAATGTCTTGTCCAGCACTGCATTATCGAAGTTTCTAAGAAGCCGAGGATTGAGGATTGTGGCTGCATGAGGGAGTTGTTAATTTCAGTCTCCTCGTGCATGCTCGTTTTTTCTCTCTGGACTCTAGAGTATATGAGTGTATGATTGATCGTTATAGTAATTTGTAAAAGAGGCCGTGTTTCGAAGAATTGAGCGTTTCTCAGTTTTTAATGGACCCAATGACCTCGTCGCCCCGCCATATGTTCTGGAGGACGACTGATTTTGGAAATACGCCACGTATGGGCTGTAGGTTCGCGACAGCTGCAGCAGTTGTCGAGCTGCTGAGTGAGGAAAGAGGGATAAGCCAAGAAGTTGCCAGCACGTGCCTTGAGTCCGTTAAATTTCTTCGAGGAGTCCTGCATGCTCTTGCCCTTGATCTACCCAAAAGAAACATGACAATTCTCAATTTATAGCCCTTATTTGCCTCGATTCAGTTTTAAGTTTCGGGGAAAAAAAACAATCCAAGCCCTTGGGGATGAATCTTGCACCTTGAGGTCCTCAAACATTTCCATATATTATCATTAAAAGCTTTTTTTTTCTAAAAAAAAAAGACAAATTGTACAATTTGGTACAGGTCAGGGATTTCTGGAAAATCAGGGAACGTCAGGGTGGCCCTAAAAGTCCCCCCCCCCCCCCCAAATGTGTAATAATAAGTAATTCTTACGAACGTATAATTTTTGTTGTTGAGACTACATCTTGTGGTTACTGTTGTTTTGTAGAAAATCTATCGATTTTGTCTAAAAGTAATTCTTGTTAGATGAAAATTCAGCTTTTTTATTGAAAATTCAGCTATTTGTATGAAAGTTAACTTTTTTGTTGAAAATTCATGTTTCTGGATTAAAAAATCATCTGTTGTTGAAATTTAATCTTTTTCGGTTAGAATAAAACTCTTTGGATGAAAGTTCGTCTTCGATTTTATTCAATTGTTTTTTTGGTTGATGATTCATCATCATAGTTCAAGAAAATTTTTATGAACTTAAAATATAATAAAATAAAATTTATCTTTTTATTTGAAAATCATCTCATTGGATGACAATTACACTATTTGATTAAAAGTTCATGGTTCTGGTTGAAGATTCATCATTTTAGTTGAAAATTCATGTCTCTGGTTAACAATCTATCTTTTTCGGTGGAAAATTCTTCTTGGTCGAAAATGTATTTTTTTGGTTTAGATTAAATTTCTTCGGTTGAAAATTTAAGTAACTTGTTGAAAATTCGCCTTTTGGTTTGATTCAACTGTTTTTTTGGTGTATGATTATCTTAGTTCCCAACCTTCTTTAACCAAAGAAATAACTGTTCCATTTTTTATTGAAATTTTATCAGTTGAAAATGCTTTTTTTTGTAGAAATTTCATCTTTTTGGAGAAAGAAAGTACTATTTGGTTTCAAATTCATTTTTTTTTTAAGATTCATTATTTTAGTTAAAATTTCATTTCTTCAGTCAAAAATATTTCTTTTTTGGTAGATAACGAATTAAAAAACTAATATTCTTGGTTGAAAATGTATGTTTTTAAATAAAAATTCATTTCTATGGTTGAAAATTTAACTACCTTGTTGAAATTTTGTTTTTTACGGTTGATGTGTCATGTTTTTAATTTTTTTTTTCGTTGAAAATTCATCTTTCTAAACGAAAATTGAACTATTTTGTTTACAATGCATTTTTTATTATTTATTAATACTATTTTTTAACTGAAAATTTAACAATGTTTGTTTGTTTAAAATGTTTGTTTGAAAAATGTTTCTTAGAAAATTCAACTATTTTGTTAAAAATTGGTTTGTTTTAGTCAAGCTCGATTGTTTTCAATCGAAAATTGAAATATTTTTTGTTGAAATATCAACTATTACTTTTTTCGTATAAAATTAATTTTTTGGTTAAAAAGAAACTTTTATTTTGCAAAATCCTTTTTTTGGTTAGAAATTCATTCTTTGGACTGAAATTTTAATTATTCCATTTTTGGTTTAAAATTTATGACTTTCAGTTGAAAATTCAACTATTTGCTCGAAATTCGTATATTGTGCAGAAATATCTCGTGTTTTGTTAGAAATTTAATCTTCTTGGTTTTAAAAATTTATATTTTTGGTTGCCAAATTGAACTATTTTCTTAAAAATTCGAGTTTTGGTTAAAGAAAAGTCAATATTATTTTCTCTAGTTGAAACTTAATGTATTGTGTTGACAATTCGTCTTGGTAGAAAATTAATCTTCTTGGTTCGAAATTTATCTCTTTAGATGAAATCAACTATTTGATTAAATATTCAATATCAGTTCATCAAAAAGGAAGAAAAAAAAACCGTTTTTCTTGCATTAGCATTATTGTTTTCCTAGATGTAAGGTTCTTTTTATACTTGAAAGAAAAATTTATAACTGCCAGGTAAAAACAAAAATTAGTCAGGGACTTTCGAAATGGAGATTTGAACCCTGTTGTGTGGGCATCGATCGTGTTTGGGAACCATATTCTAATGGGAAAAGCATTCTTGACTGTTATAATTACAATAATGGAATATTATTTTAATAGAAATTAAGCTCAGTTCTCAAAAAGTGTCGCTCACTGCTTAGAGGTTTGAGGCTTTAGAATATAAATGCGCTTTTTAAGCCAATTAAGGTTATCGGATGAAGAAAATAGTCATCTGCCGGTATAATTAGTTTGGGAGCTCGATATCAACTTAGGCCGCAAATAACACGCAGCATGCAAATTTATGTAGAACGCGGTGAGGTGAAGTGTCATTAGGGTCAGAGGTCAGGCCCAAAATTTGCATTTCGATTCGATTGAGCAGCGGTCGAACTCTACTTATTTTTTTTCTCTCCTGTCACTTTTTATTATATCTTCTCCGTTTTCTTATTCCGTATCGATCCCCTTAAATGAGACGCCGCGACGATCGCCCCTGTTGTTCGGCGACAACAGCCCCGTTTAATTAATTCTCGCACTACTCATAACTCAGGTGAGCACCTGCCCTCGTGGGAAAGACAACGGAAAGTCTTTGCTCATTTCTTGTCGCTTTTAGTTTAAAAAATTGTCTTTAGAAAAAGTGAGGGTATTATATACAGTAATTGGCAGTAGATGATGTTTTAAGTAATTAATTGTTGTCATTGATATAGATTGATGCATGATGTAAATTATGATCGAATCCATTTCAAATCATACATACGGGTGCAATTTAAATCGCAGAAACACAATTTGCCACAAATTTGTGCAAGTAAATTTTTTTAACGAATTTTTCTCACCATCCAACCAAATGTTGCACCAAGCAAGCCGGTTAGTCCCGTTTTGCAGTAGTTAAAATGATTTTAAATTGACTATAAAATTGGAGAAATAGTGTTTCTTTTGAGTATTCTGTTTTGTTTTGTTGTTCTGTTTCTGCGATATGACGTAATCTCGGATGCAATCACACTTTTGCTGATGCGTCTCTGGCGAAAGCTCAATTTCCACGAATATTGGTAATTGAAATTCTTCGCGATGGCTGGCACACTACGCGTGGCACGTGGGTTTTCAATCGGCTTCTTCTACGATTGTCGGTTAGGCACTCCCCCTGAGCGTGTGTCACAGGTAAGCTTTTGATGCACGCCCTGAATGGTGATGCCCACCACGTTCATCAGTTATCGGTTTCAGGTGGTCCAACATTTCTCAAAAGAATTTTTTGAATTCGGAATATACCAATTTCCGGCCTTATTTTATTTTGCTATTCCGATTGAAAGCTCTTTTTCTCCTAAAATTATGCTATAAAGAAACAAAGGGATTTGAATTTGTTTGTTTAATTTTCTAATGCACTTCAGGACGTTGCATCGGCGAAAGGACATGCGGTGTACAAATGAAAATCTGATGAGGCAGTGCGTCAGTGGGTCCTCGCCCACACTTTCCACAAATAGCAGCGAAATAGGTTATCGTATGTCACTGGTCGAAACCTGGGGTTTCTCGTCAGACTTCATAATTTAATTTGCTTCAGAGAAGCAAGCTAATCGATCGTGCCATCTAAGCTTGGATCCCAAACCGTGAGAAGCTTCGGACCACCAAGGAATATTTAAATCCCTCAAACTGCGATCATCATCTTGGCTCAAATAATCAACTCATTCATATGTCTGTTTCGCTCCTATGAATCCTCAACTCTCCTATATGTCAACTACAAAAATATAATGTCAATATTCTAAACTCCATTTTTTATCTAAGAGAAATGTGGGTGCTGTGAATATTCACCTTTGTTCCGTGGTAATTTCAAAGAATCAGGGGAAGCCTGGGCAAAGTGAATATGCCCACCGCAGGAGGCCAAAGCCAATGAAGAGATACATCAAAATTTTAGTGATCGAAAAGGTCATCTTGTTCTTCCATTGTGAAAACAGGGATATATCTTTCCAATTTCTTCTCTGTTTTCCCAGATTTGATGTGTCTATACAAAGTAGCGAAGGGAATGCAAAATTGCTTGTCCATCCATTACATCTTTGATAAAGAAGAAAGGTCACCCTATTTGTTTTGCCCTGTTCACTTTACTTTTTAAGGATTAAAATGTTGAATCATACAGTAACAGTAGGAAGCAACATTAACAGTATATGCTAAGCAGTAAAAAACACTCAATATAAACCGCGCCGATAATTATAACAAAGCATCGAAATTTCGAAAAGCGCAAAAATGTAATTCAACTTATTGCAACTGTTCAGCAGTCTCCTGGTGTTCAAATTTAAGTAAACTATTACTAAAAAGAGCCATATGACGCCAGTTATTATCACTTCAGCAATACAACACTTATCCGCTTTGCCCCTGCTCCCCCTACTAATATTATTATAAGGGTTTACTTTTATCTAAGGGCGTCAGTTTTCCAGTGTGGATGGAAATTGGATTCGGTCAAATGATTAAATTGTCGAATAAATGACCCAAGAACTTAATCAGGCTCAACATAAATTTAAATGGTATATCCCATCAAAGGGCACCATAAGGCTCGCGGCAGGCATAGAGCAAGCGTATTCCGATGCACCTGCACCTGCCTGGCAGTTGCACCCCTCTTTATGATGATGGTATCTAGTCCTCTCTACTGACCCTTGCCGCCCCGCCGCGACACCTGACGCAAACTCACTGACTGTGTGTGAGAATTACCATTAACCTGCCTTCTCACACGTGGGGGGAGAGCACTTTTCTACACGTTTTGCATCCAACGTTCGATAATTCTGAAACGTTACTCGCACACCAAATAGGGATCAAGAGATCTTTTGCTGCGTATTAACCACAAACCCCTCCATTTCAAGGCTTCATCGCTTTTTTTCTCTTTCGAGAACCAGCTATAAAATTCTATACTGTAGATTCTCTGGTTTAAAGCCCCTCTTAAAACATATGTTTTTTTCAAAGGCAAGGTGTCTTCAAATGATGCCTAAAAATGTGTTTCTATTTTTCAATTAGTGAAGTAACAGCTATGGTTAAGAATTAACTGGTGAACTCACTTCCTGGAAAATTATCTAAATGATTGTTATTTTTCCGTTACTGAATTTCTTTTCACTCGTTTCAAATCTACAGTAAAAACTAAGAACAATAACCATATACTAAAAGGGATATCATCCATGTAGATCAAGAGAGGCAGTTTATTATGCTGAACTTCCTTGTCATATTCTAGCCCGAGGAGGAGTATAATTCACACTTTTGAAAGCGCCTCTTAACGTACCGGTAGCTGTTAGGACTCAGTGATCAATGGAAGTGTAAATTCACTTGTGCACAAAAGCGTCAGTTTTCTGATCGTGCCGATTGCATATAACCACTTACATCATTTTTTTTATGGCTGAGAGTTGGAAAAGCATATGGATAGGAAAAGGAATCAGCGAATCTGTTGAGGAACTTTCGAACCGAGACACCTGATAGTCCAGGAGCCAGGCAACCTTATCGACTCGCATAGATTTTCTGTAGATAGCATCCAGCGCAGCCATATGGTAATGCGGGACATATATTTTACGACCTATGAAGCTGGTGCGAGAATATTCTGACGCTTATAAGCCGATGCGTTCTATTAACGCGCTTACTATTCTCGTTGTTAATGTCAACTCTGCGTTATGGTGACCTGCAATAGTTATTTATCTTCACCCTCTGTGATGTCGGTTCTGAATTTGAAAAAATGAGTCTGATGGATGTGAGATTACTGCTAATGCCTTAGTCATAGTAGTCATTTTTTACCTTATCTGTTTTAGTGAAAAGATTTTGTTAATTATTTTTATTTTTTTATTTTACAGATATCCCGACGCAAGTGCCGCCTCTCACACCTGGGACAAACAAAAAGATGACAGAGGCCTTAAAGGCCTCATTCGCTTCTTGGGAAAAAGAACAAATTCGCCTCAATATAACCAAAGGTAAGATCAAAGATGCCTAGATTAAGCCAGAAAATAGACAATGATATTGATCAAATAAGATGAATATCAAAAATTTGGATAAGGATTTATAGTTATTTTTAGATCATTTTTGAAGGGTTTCGCTGTAATTCCCACGAGATTAGATTTTTCTAGTTGACAAATTTAGGCAATGGATTCACTGGGGAAAACGCAATGTCAAATCTATTACACAGCCATATATTGCTATGAATGAAAGCTTCATGATTATTCCGAGTTTTCATGTTAAAATACCAAAGGAAGTGGAACCGCCTCAGGCAATTAGGTTCATCGAGGTCGGAAGCATTTTCGACCGGAAAATGGCGTAAAATACAACCATATCTAGTTTGATCTTTCCACAAAGATAAAACTCTTTCATAATTTCTCCAGTCGCTTTGCTCATAGTCTCTACAATATTTGCATGTTAGAAACTTTTTCGAAATTTGTCTTCTTGGTTAGACAATCTGCAAGTCTCTTGATAATCATGATTAAGAGTCACACGAAAACAGTTCATTCTGGAACAGTTTACAGAGTTAGTGCATGTTTGATTAATGCTTCTCTCGAGCAGAAATTAGTCTTTTCAGGTTCCTATTTTCATTTTCAAATTAGGACGATTTTCTTTTGATTTAAAATCAGATTATTCCACATCAAGATCGTCATACTTAGAAATGGTGTGGTGGATGAAAAAATCCACAACTCTTTTATCCATCTATTCTCATTTGATCAGAAGTGGAACGGCTCGCGCGGCTAGGTTCACGGAGGTCAGACGAGGTGATCTGGCCTGAGGGTACCGGCGAGGGCATGTAGACCGGAAGTAACGTCACACCCGCGTGGTTCTGAATGCGCATACCGGATGTGTGGCATCGGCTCCCCATCAGAACCATCAACATCACATTCACGATTCCCGCACATCGCGTCGCACATCACATCGCATCGCATCGCATGCACGCATTCACGCACTCTACCCACACGTTTGTCTCCGAACCAATGGCGGACCAGTGACCACCTTCTCTCCCCAGATTATCCGATTTAATTGTTTTCGTCCTAACATTGTTCAACCCAACGACGTCCCTCTTCCATTCATCAACTCTGACTTTCACCGCATAATTGCACCTCCAATTACTCTTACTTATTTTTACAGGAATTTCCATACCATTAAGGTCATGAGTTTATTGTTTCATCATTGTTTATTAAAAGAAATGTTACATGCAGCCACTAAAGTTTCTAGTCTCCTTTATTTAATTTTGAAAACATCCTGATTTGCAAGCTAGCTGTGGGACGGAACCTTGATTTTTGAAATGAGAAAAAGGATTTCTTTTCAGTAGGAATACAAGTTTACATTGATTTTTAAGAAAGTCTGAATTGTTACTACAAATTGCGCGTTGCATGTGTTTCGATTCGCTGAGTATACAATCAAGCTCTTGGGGGATGACGATCTCACTCTCCGATCAAATCAAAAGATCGCTGGCCACTGGAACGGATCAGCAACTCCTACCGAGTTCAGTCATTATCCTCAATTTGATTTCGCTTGATACGACCTACACTGAAGACAACTGCGTTAGATTCTTATGATTGTAATTATTCCATCACGTACACTCTAGTGCTTTTATGTCATAAAATAAACTGAATTGTCTCACAGTCAAGATCTTTATTGCAAACGCTTTTGCGAAACATCTTTAAATTTCTAAAATGAAACATATTTTCCATCGTCAGTCTTAAGCCTTTTAGTAATTTCTCTCTTTATACAATAGGTTTATTTAAGAGCAAACAATAACAAATATAGAATTTGAATTCAAGAAACGACAAATATTTGAGTAAAAATTTTGTTATAGAGAAATCTCATGTTAGCAAAGATTGAAACCTCGGTAGTGAATCACTCATTCACTCCGAATGGAAAGATTCACAATCGCCGAGGCTTTTGTTGTCCACCCAGGTTCCATTCGAACAGAGTTACGTAACAAAGCCAATACCTGCGCATCGTAGACATTTTACCAGTGTCCAACAGGTATATCGCCTGTGCAGCAGGTAAAGCTTAAATCCCTGTCGGCTCGTTCCTAAATACCTAAAGCCTAAACCAACGATACACTGCTCACTAAAGTACTAAACTAAACTCAAAGCGCTGCTATAAAGTCGGGACTTTGATTCTTCACAAATGGCCTTCCATAGTTATTATCCACCTGTTCTTCGTCTGGCGTTTAAAGATTTATCAACACACATCTTTTTTGAACATACACCTTCTTCTATTCAGAAATTATCTTTACATTTCTAAAATAATATTTTCCTTATTTATGATAATTTCAGCCTTTAAATTTTTTGTTTAGGGAAAATACTTTTTCATAATATCTGAATGTTTAGCGCACGCAAGTTTTGATGCTCTCCAGTTATACCAGGTTGTTTCCCAATCCTTAACAGCTTGTCCATTCTTCTCAAACATTTTTCAGACTGTAAAAGTTTAATCTTCACAGTTAAAAAAAATTGTCAATCATCGAGAGGTATTTTTAGATAGATTGTACACATTTAACCTCGACATGATGAGTATGACACTGAAAAAAGAGGGAAAGAAGGCGAGAGCGAGTAAAGAGTTTGTTAACAATGCTGACAAGGAATAAGTTGATCAAACATCGGCGCGATCCTCAAACATCTGCGGTCGCTTTGATCATGCCGTTAGAAACTGCACGTCTTTACTCACCTTTCCTATATTTATCGTCTCTACCAACGAATTATGTGTTTTTATATATGTGCGCATTGCGCACGCGTACGCACTATTCGTTCCTTAAACCGTATCGCTAGCTTCATTCATAAACGCCTTCTTACGACCAAGTAGGATTAGTCTCTGCAATCATGTGCGATTTTACTCATCTGGTAGCAGAGATTGCATTTTAGAAATCAAATCTTATCTGTGTCAGGTCTATGGTCAAATGCTACTTCAGTTTCTTTCCAAATCTATTTTGTAGATTACGAGTGAAACCATCTAGGAGATTAAACTTGAGCAGGTGGTGTTTCCAGAATATAAAAAAGATAAGTATCACCAAACAGGACAGGTGAAAAAAAAATCTGTCACTCTGATCAGACTGTACTTTTCACAGACTTGGCTGTACTTTTACGTGTATAGAGATACCAAGATACAATGCAAGACACGCGTGCAAATATGGGCGTGCACCTCAAATGGGACATTCCAATGTTTCTTGGTATTGTTTCTTCTAAAGGATCGCGGGGCGATAATTATACTTTCAACTTGTCATAATATCCGTTCGTTGACTTTGTAACAACTAGATTCTTCCCAGCAAGTTTTTTTCTCTATCAAAACAAACAAATTTTATTCTTGCTTTATCTAACCCAGTATTCCCGTAAGTTATTTACCATGAGAGAAATCCAGGAGAAGACACTTTTTAAAGTTTTTATTCTGAATTTATATAGTATTTAAGCAATAAAGATGTTCCAAGTATCCTTTCCTTTAATAAAATAAATTTGTAGATCAGTTGAATCATAAATAGCTTGTCTTGTTTTTTCTTCTTCTTAGATTTAAGTGGCGTAAGTATATAAAAAAGAGAAGAGTAAGCTGTGAAATGAGAATTAATGCGCTTGATTATCCTTTCAGATCCGAGGCAATGGTCGGAAACAGCTGTTATGCACTGGCTGGACTGGGCCATAAGGGAATTTTCGTTGGCGGGTGTGGCGATGCAGCCCTGGCAACACATGAGCGGAAAACAGATTTGTGCCATGGGGAAGGAATCCTTTCTGGCACGTGCTCCTGCCTTCATGGGGGACATCCTGTGGGAGCACCTCGAGATGCTTCAAAAAGGTAAACAACACCTTTTTTCCTCTCATTCACCTTGTGCACTTTAACTTGAATTTTAAAACTAGGAGAAGCCCGAGGATATCCTTTGCAAATCGAATAAGTGTTGTTCTGCTGGAGTGATAATTTTCGGCACTCTTACTGTTGTTTAAAAAATCCTAATAATTTTACTGCTTAACGTTAATGTTGGATTCATCATGTTAACCGCGAAAAGGTTAATGATTACCGCGTGTTTACAATGTGTCTGCCCTACCTGGAATATCTGGTAAACTTGGATTTGTGAGGAAATTTCCATACACCCGGAAGACACCTGGAAATGCCAGGGAATCTTTTGAGTCGAAATATTTTCAAGTCCGTGCTTATTTTTTTTTTTTAATTGCAATATGAAATTGATTGACAATGATTCTTCATTTGTAAAAGTAGCTATATTTTTTTAATTGATTATTTCTAGTGGGAAATTCAAGTATAGGGTTCTAAATTCATTCAGTTTCCTGAAATTTTTTTGTTTTTGTAAAGAATTATTTTTCTTGGTTGAAAATTCATGTTTTTGCTTGAAAATCAAAAGATTTTTTGGAATGTTTTCTCTCTCTTAATTGAAAAAATATTCCTTGGTTGAAAATTGAACGCCTATTGAAAATCCTTCTTTCTTGGTTCAATTCCACTGTTTTTAAAAATTTTTAAATTAACATAGTTTTGTCGATACCAATGACCACATTTTTCGATCAGAAGTATCGTCTTTTGGAATGACAATTTTAATTACTTGGGTAAAGTTAATCTCTTTTGTTAAAAATTATTTTCTTCGTTGAAGATTCATCATTTTAATTAAAAATTCATCTTATTAGTTGAAAAAGGAGCTGTTTTGCTAGAAAATTCGTTTATTTTTTGTCTGAATTTTTTTTTCTGAAAATTTGATTTTGTTAGCTAATACTTGAGCTATTTTGATGGTTTGAAAAATGTGTTTTTTTATGCTGTAAATGTAATGATTAGAGTCGAATATTCCATAATTGTAGGTAAAAATTAATTTCTTTGGTTAAACATTAATATTTTTAACTAATAATTTATCTATTCAATATTTTTTTGAAAATTCGTCTTTTAGTAGAAATTAATCTTCTTCGTTGAAAATTATTATTTTTTTTTTGAAATTCAAGTAATCCAATTAATTATTCATTATGTTATGTGACGTTTCATTAATTTGTTTGAAAATTTAACAATTTTTTTACTTAGTTAATCTTTTCGGTAGAACATTATTTTTTTCTTTTACTAAAAATGTAACTACAGATTTACCATTTGAGTTGAAAATTCATGCCTGTGATTGAAAATTCATTTTCCCCCTTAAAATTTAATTTTTGTTGTTGTTGCTAATTGTTCTTTTTCTGTTAAAACATTAACTATATGGTTGAACACTTCACTATTTTATTTTAAAAATACTATTCCAGTTATGATTGAAAACTGATCTTTCTCAGTTACAAACTCCACTATTTGGTTGAAAATCAGTCTTTTTCAGTTAAAAATTCCAGTATATTGTTGAAATATTTTTGGCAAGTTTGAAAAAACATCTTTCTGGTTAATATTTCATGTCTTCCAGTCAAATATTCATTATTTTAGTTAAATAATGTTTTTTTTTGTTAAAATAAAACTGTTTCTTGAAAATTAAACTTTTCTGTTAAAAAATATTTTTTTTTTTTGTTTTTAATTCAAGGATTCCAGTTGAAAATATTTCTCATTAGAGTTAAAAATTCATCAATTAAGTTGAAAATTAATTTTGTTGACTAAAGATTTAACTACTATTACATTTTAGGTTGAATGTTAAACTTTTTCAGTTCAAAATTTAAGAATTTGGTTGAAAACTTGTTTGTTTTTTTTAGTTGATAATTCATCACTTTTGTTTAAAATATTTTGTTTCTTTCTTGAAGAAAATTAATTTATTTTAAATGAAATAATTAACTATTCCATGCAGGATTGAAAACTGATTTAGAAAATTTACCTTTTTGTTTGAAAATTTGTTTTTTCATTTCAAAAATTCAACTATTTTTTTTAGAAATTGAAGTATTTTGGCCAGTAAACGTCTTTTTGGTACAAAAATTAATCTTTTTGTTTGAAGGTTAATCGTCTTGTTTGAAAATTCATCTTTTGGTTAAAAGTTCAAGTAGTCGAATTAAATATTCATCGCTTTAGTTGAAAATTCATCATTTTTGTTGAAAATTTGTTGGTTCACATTTTGGTTTGAAAACCTTTCTTTTTCAGTTAAAAACTGAAATGTTTGGTGGCTATTTCTTCTTTCGCTGTTGAAAATTTACCTATTTGTTTGCGAATTCGTGTATTTTTTGGAAAAATCTTCTTTTTTGGTAGAAAATGCAATATTTTTATTTAAAAAGTTAGGAATTTGAAGCAGTTTATGAAAAATTATACTTGGAAAAAACTTGAGACGCCTAGAAAAAACCTGAACTTATCAGGGAATTTTTGTACAGGACTTGAGTAGACGCAGCCTGGTTTATGTATTTTGGTGTCATTTTTTGTTCTAAAATTTCGGTCTGGGAAAAGTTAATAGGGGAAAGCGAATTGGGAGCCCGTTTTTCCCGGGTATTCCAACGTTTCTCCATTTTCACAGATGGTGTATAGCTATGTTTGGAAAAGCAATCAAGCGGTATGCTTGGAAAATAGTATGACTGCAAAAGGCATTCTCCATTAATCCGGAAAAACAGAGGAGTTAGAAAGACACATTCAATATTTTCAGAAGGGAACAACAATCACCTGTTTCTCAAACCTTGACTGATGTACCAGCATCTTTTTTCTTTAGCTTTTCCTAACTGGAATATGTGATTTGCCTTTGTATGACTTTCATTAACATATAAACTTTGCCCGGACACTTGTACTACAAATTGAATTGAAGTTTGGTGAATTGATGAATTGATGGAGCGTCGTATCGCAATTTTCCTCGTTACAGCATAAAAGAGAAAGAATACTGGAAAGACGAAAAGGATGTTCATACGTATGGGGGACATCCTGCTGTGGCTCTGTAAAAACAGATCGAATTTCCGTAAAATCGTGATATCCCGCGGCAGGTAAGGGCAAAAACCACGCGAACAATGATGCGAAGAATGACGATGACGGGGGCGTTGAATCAGTCCTGAGTTTTTATTCGATGAAGGATAATAAGGAAAAAAAGGAGGCTCTGCCATAGAAACTCCCAGTCCGGATGCACTGTGTTTCCAGAATGGGCCGCTCGCTGCCATTACCTCGGCCACTTAGGCGGTTTTCGGGTACCGTAAGCAAGCGTCTACGAGTCCCCCTCAATTCTCACACTTCCGGTCTACTCATCCATTTTATTTCAGACGATTTCACTCGCTTTTCGTCAAATCAAACGGCTCTTTACGCAAAAGCGAGAGTCCACGATATTTTCGGGAAATCCGATATGGAGGGATTTTTTCAAATCCGGCCGAGAATTAAACCAGTCTTTCTTCGAGAAAATTGTCTTCTCTGCTGAAAATAAGATAATGGCTCGGCGAATGAATACGTTATAGAAATAAATCAGAAATCTAATTTCACCCAAGAGTTTTTGGGTTTGATAAACCACGAGGGATTTGTTTGTTCGGTTCTATTTTGAGGAGCGATTGTGATGATAGGCTGAGTGTTGCTTGGTAGTAGCCTGGTGAAACATGTGTTTGCGAACCGCAAGAAAATCAGTGCATTCAGAAGTGAGGGCACAGGTGGTAGCAAGGTGTGATAGTTTGCAAAAAAGTTTGAGTGAGAGGAGAGTGAGAAGATAGAGAAGAGTGAGGATAGGAGAAAGAGGTGAGAAGGCAGGAAGCAGAGGTTCACCCATGATTTAACTCCCGTTAAGTAAAACTCCGTGCTTCCTTATCGGTTCTCCTCGCAAACTCGGTCTTCCTGGCAATCGTAGTTTTGTTGGCCAGCTTGGTCCGACGTGAACTTAACGGCTTTATTCCGAAATCCGCGTCACGATTTCGCCGGAAATACCCACGGTTCGTGAACGTTAGATAAACAACCCCGGTTTATGCGACCAGAGTTTTCACTTTTAATCGCTCATGCTTAGAACACGATAGGATAGAATTGACTGCTGGAATCTTAAGCTTATTCAATTTCTGATTCAGTACAGTCTCTATTAAAAATTATTCGGCTTTATTTCCGTCTTTTCTTCAGGAAATTGTAAATTTAAATTTCAAAAGCCAAGTGATTGAACCAATGATTCGCGATTCTATTTCTCCAGATCCTTCTTTTTTTATGTGTGTCTTTATTTAGAAGTTAATGCATGCAAATTGAATGCATGATTATTTTTCATCGCCTTTGTTCTGCGACTGAAATCTCAATCGGCCGCGAGTCAGATTTATTCGCTTGTAGACGTGCTACGTAGCGTGGGTAATCGCTTTGATTTCTTGAACGAGAACGGATATTAGGAAACGCTCTTACGTCGCGGAAAAAAAAGTGGAAACTAAAAAGTCGCATCCTCTTGCTGTTCGCGTTTGTACGAACAAATCACGGGGACACTCACCTAACCCTGAAGTGTCTCGCTTTCGTGTAAATGTTTCATTTGATTCGCGACACACGCCTCATCCATCAGCCAATTGAGAATTGTGAAAAAAGCTTCATCATTCCTCAAGTACTTGGTCAAGAAAGTTTTCAGGGTGGCCAATGGTAGGAAAAACCTAGAATCAGTCTTTTTTAACCTGAAATTTTTCATTTTTGATTTTACTTTTGCAGTAAATATTGACAGGAAATATCGACTCAACTGTTTTGTTGGAATTTCTCTTTTCAGGGTGAAAATTCATCTTTCGTTGAAATATTTTTTTTCAACATTGTTCTTTTTGGAGAAAAAAATCCGTCCTTTTAGATTGTAAATTGATCTTCTGGTAGAAATTTCATTTTGTATTGCTTAAAAATTTATCTTTTTACATTCTCATAATTTATGATTGAGAAAGTATTAGAATTGTCCGAAATCAAGTTTTTACGATGGTGCCTGTCTGCCTGTCTGTCCGTCCGGCCGTCCGTAAACACGATAATTCTCGAAAAAATGAACGAATCAAATCGATCTTTGGAACACTTTTTTTAGGTCGTAAAAGAAAGGACGAATTCGTTAACCAGCCATTTTGGATGAAAATTCAAAAAGTGAGCGTATTTTGAACATTTTTCTGAATTCCAAAATTCTTTGTACGGATATTTATAGTATTAGAAAATATGAACAATTTATCCTGATGACTTTTTTTAATAAAAAGAATATTTTTAGAGTTATAACATTTTCAAAATTTTTTAACTCAATCGAAAATAAAAATTTTAAGTCAAAAACGCACAATATGAAAAAAAGTCAAGACAAGGAAAACATTATTTTTTGATAGTCCTTCAAGATTATCATAACAGCTTTTTGGATTTTCTTGAAAAATCAAAAATTCAATTTTTTGGTAAAATTTTGCAGAATAAGAAAAAAGATGAATTAAAAAAATTGTGATACCAAAAAACATCTACATTTTCGTTATTAATCACTTTGTGATAGGACGCGTACTTTCTGCTTTATTCGTCAAAAATAACATTAAAAATAAAAAAGAATAAAAATGTGTGGAAAAACGACAGAAGTTTCGAAAAAAAAAATAATTGAACGAAAATTGTTGGAACGAGAAAGAGTAATAAAGCAATTATATTGAATAATTATTAATATTAGATGTTAATTTTGTTTGTCTACTGGTCTGTATCAATATTGTTAAAATATTGATAAATCTTAATATTGTGAAAAAGATGTCTCTATCTCCGCTGGGATCTGAACCCAGGACCTTCAGATTT
>JAAAKG020184293.1:0-25520 GCA_010014905.2 Druon quercuslanigerum
CCCTGGTCCACAAAATTGGGCGCTGCCCCTACCACACCCGACCGACCAGACCCCTCCGGTGGTAGGGAAAGCGCGCCCCCAGACGATTGTCCCTTGCCCTGTCGCGACTTCCGCCCTGGTCCGCAAAATTTGGCGCTGCCCCTACCACACCTGACCGACCAGACCCCTCCGGTGGTAGGGAAAGCGTGCGTGGACCAAAGGACCATCACCCAGGCCCACATGGCCTGAGTCTCCGTGTCACCGGAGAATGGCCCAAGCATAATTCTCTCTCTTTTTCCTCAGGAGGTTTAGAATGCGCGAGAATCCACCTTCGGACCAGCGAACGACCGCCCAGAGCCACACCAGTGAACAAAACGTGAACGCACTCACACACACCTATGTTGACGCGCAAACGCTCTCACACACAATATGTCCGCGCAACGCCCACACACGCCTATTTCGATGCGCAAACGCTCTCACATACCTATGTACGCGCAAGCGCTCCCACGCACACCACGTCCGGGCAACGCTCACACACACCTATGTACGCGCAAACGCCCCCACACACACCTATGTACGTGAAAACGCTCACACACACACCTATGTACGCGCAAACGCCCCCATACACACCCATGTACGCGAAAACGCTCACACATACCTGTGTCCGCGAAAATGCTCACACACACACACACCTATGTCGACGCAAACGCTTACACACACGCATACACACACTTATGTTCGCGCAAACGCTCACACACACACCTATGTCCGCGAAAATGCTCACACTTACACAGACACCTATTTTGCGCACAAACGATCACATATACACGCCCATGTCCGCGCACTTACCCATGTATTTAGCACCTAAGTTCCTAATAAAAAATATATAGTTTAAATCAACACTAGCCGACTCTAGTCCTTTTAAAACGCCTACCCTGTCCCCGAATCCCTTAGGACCCTGAACGACTGAAGCTCCGGCAGGATGACAGGGCTAGGAACGTTACAAACCTAGTGACAGTAAGACTCAAAATAAGACTTCCCATGATGCCAGCAGTTCTGAATAAAAAATAATGAATTTGTCATTTCCGGAAACGATGATATGCTTTTAAAATTGTTTTTAAAACTAGAACTAGCCGCCAGAAATTTTAGGCGTTAATAATTTCTTTAATATTAATTCTATTAGGCTAAGATTTGTTAGAAAGCTTCTTAGTACTGTTTTAACAACTTTCTAGCAGGAAGTTTTTTTCCCTCGAAATTCGCTTGATAAACTAGACGCTGGAAAATACAGAAGTCCGATGTTGAAGAACATTTCGAACCATGTTCCCTAAAAAATCTATTGAAAAAGACTTGAAACTGATTGACTGAGCACGAGTTGAAGTGAACACCAAAATAAAAAAGATTTTTCTAAAAAAGTAAGTTTTTTGGCTTTAACTAGAAAACTAAAAAAGATACTTCTTGCCTGTGGTAAAAGGATGTTTAATTATATTCTACATCTAGATATAGTCTTTGAAACTTAAAATTCAAAAAAAAATTTGAAATCCTCCAGGCGCCTTTCCACTCCCAGCGAAATAAGTTCTTATTCGATCTGGTAGCTCAATTCTGTTCCTACTCTTTTAATAAATCGGATGTTAATTTAAATATTTCTCACTCATACCTTATTACGTCATTGCTCGTGACGTTACAAAATGAACAATGTAATCATTTTTATATATTCTTTTTTAAATTAAACCATTTAATTTTAATCGCAAAGTTTAAAACTTATAATGGAGAAAAATTCAGAATTTAGAGTTTACCATAAAAATTCAGAATTCTAAGAGGGAAACCGCAATAATTAAAGAAATTATGCAATTCTTCAAAAAAAAATTTTACTTGATCTTAAATTGCCGAACTGTTTGGAAAATTTTTGGAATAAAAAATTTTCTCCAGCTTCTCCTGGGAGACATTGTTCAGACACGACTCACTCTCTTGCCACACCTCATCATTCTGCCAGGTCTCCATCTCTGTCCGAATCATTCCTTAATGAAAGGTCCAATTCCTCTACTCTTAGGAAAACTTTTCCCAGCATACTTGGATATAAATTTGAAGATCTTGCATTTATTCGACTTTCTCCCCATAAGAATGTAGGTCGGGAATTTAAACTCCAAAGATACGTTTTTCCTCCAGATAAACCAATTCGATTGAGATCCAGAAAGTATGAGCTGAAACCCATGTTAACCGAAGAACAAATTGTACTATCAGCATCCAATGGTGATGTTTGCGCAATATTGGGAAGAAAAACAGGAAAATTCACGATTCTTCGTGGTATATTTATACGTGGTTTTGCGCTGCCGAATCGGGTCAAAATTAATATGAATAGCGGCAAGGTAGAGGAATTGACGACAGAAGAAATCGCGGAATGTCCAACATCCTCTCAGGAAATTGTCGCAAGGAGTTATGCAGTAATACGTGTGTATACAACTATTCTTCACACCATTAATATTACTGTACCATTAGGCCATTTCCCTTTTACGGGCGGTATAGTTTTCTTACATTGATCTATAATGTTCTTGCTATTCATTTAATTAAGAAGTTCATTCAGCAACACTGATTTAATCCAGTTTGCTGATTAATCTCTCTAGCATTCACCCCAAGTGAAGAGTCTATCAAAGTCGTCTTGTGAGGTTACCACACAAATCCATTAGCATTCAAGGTGTTTTGTTTCAGTCGTTATTCACCATACTGCTATTCCTTGCATTAACTATTTGTCACCATACTTTTCTACCCTTGCATACTTTTCTAGCTTCCTTCACTCCTATGCCTTTTATGCATGCTCTTGTGTTTCTGTGGCTTCTTATGTCTCTTCTAATTGAGGTCTCATTCGCACATTCTAACCATTATTTCCACGGTCAAGCTCTAGACACGCTGACATTTACTTTAGCTTAGCACTCCCATATCTCACTACCATATTGCGCATTCGGTACATATATTTAATTATGTATTGCCATTTTAAATTTATTTGTTATATTTTTACATCTGACAATGGCCATGCTCTACCGATAACCTCCCTCGTCAATAAACTACCAAGAAATTCGTGCTTATCAACATGTTCTATTCTCTCAACATTCACACAATGTTACACATTGCTTTCTCACTCTTGCCAAGTTTTGAAAAAAAGGCGCGCATCAGTTACATCTTGTGCTTGCACTTGGTCTTTATGTTACCTGGCGCTTATGCAAAGCATTTTTAAAATTAATGTTGAAGAATAATTTTATAAAATTACAGTTAAATTTTTTACATTTCAAAAATATTTTTAGAAGAATCTACAAATTACATTGAATATCACAAATTTCATATCACTTGATATTGTGTCATTTAAAGTAAGTGTGATTTCAACTTCTATATGTTAAGTAAACATATCAAACTTTTCGATTATTAATCCATTTAGTTTAGAGGGCATAATTCTAAAATCTTTTGGCAGCTGAATTTTTAATTTATAAACGAACAGTTTCAATTTAAAAAATTTAAGAGCGCAGTTTGGACGACTTCAGATGTTTTTTTGTTTGGTTCCTTGTACTTGAATTTTATGTTTGATTAATACTAATTTTTTGCATAATTCAATGAATGTTGAAACCCATTGTAACCTATGTTCTCAAACTTATAATTACTTACTATATACTAATTGTAAAAAAACCAAGAAGTTAAAATTTAGTTTTAAATCACTCAAAACATGATATTAAATTACATAATAATAGATTTGGGTCCCACAATTACAACCTCATTTGCAACTCGTCATGTACCAATATACCATTGTGTAGGTACTTAGAACAAAAATATCAACCCAGTATTTCCGTTTTCAGGATTAAGTTCACAGTCCAATGATTTGCTTGGCGGTGATCCTTATTCTAGTGTTCATGGCTGTGGGCCTTCTTTCTCTTCACCCGGCAGACATTGTCCAGACACAATCCATTCTCTTGACACACCTTGTTATTCGGCCAGGTCTCTACCCACTGCCGAACCACCTTTTTGTCACAGGTCGAGGTCTCCTCCTCTCAGGCGAACCTTTCCTGTCGTACTTGGATATAGTTTTAAAGATCTTGCATTTATTCGACTTATTCCTCACAAAAATACGAGTCTGGTATTTGAACTCAGAAGATATGTTTTTCCTCGAGATAAGCCAATTAGATTGAGAACAAGGACTCGTCTTCTCAATCCCCTGCCAACTGGAGAACAAATTGTATTATCCACGTCTAATGGCGACGTCTGTGCAATATTAGCAAAATCAGGAAATAAAACAACGTTTATTCGTCCAATATTTACCAATATTTGGGGATTTTAGATCGGGTGAAAACAAACATGAATAACGGCGCGGTTGAAGAATTGACAGCAGAAGAAATCTCGGAATCAGTAACCAGCGGGGAATCAATCGCAAAAAGTTATAGGGTTTTACGCGTGTAAACATCAACCGTATTACAGGCTTTATAAATTTTCAAAGAAGCGAGGGTCAGACTGATCTGGCGCTCTCAGCTAGGTCATTACGCCATCCAAGTTTTTGGACATAGACCATTAAAAACTAAAGTTAAAAAATAATTGGTTACATCAACAATTACATTTGTTGAAATTTTAGACATTTCGCGCTCGTTAAATGGTTGCCTTGCGCTTCGGACTCGGATACTTGTCGCAGTATTTATATACGTCTTTACATTCTAAATTTTCTACTTAATCAAGTGTAGATAAAGATTTAGTTGTCCAAAACTCTGTAGGCTTTAAAGTACACATTTTCGCCGTGATATTCGCGCTGCGCGCTCGATTTCGGACAGACATTTGTAAATGCACCTTTTCTGAAACACCTCAAAATGAATAAAAAAAGTAAAATCCTTTTTTCAGACATTTTGCTCTATCTCGCGTTGTTATACTAAAAATAAGATTTTTATTTTTACATTACTTTTTATGGATAAAGAAAACTATCTAACAAGTCTTCTTTTAGATTTTTTACGTATCTTGTATATTTTGGCGTAATATTGGAATTTTACATTTTCTGCACATTGCTTACGATAAATAAAAACAAAATTACGAATCCTATTGTAAAATGGTTAAAAATCATTTTGTAGGATTTTTCAAAAGCCATAATTTCTCTTTAAGACATTTTTTCCTAGTTTGCATCGTTTAGCTATTCTAATACTTTCTCAATCATAAATGATTACAAATTTGTATCTATTTTTTGGGTAAATAGCTTTTTCTATCTGTTTGTTTTCGTACCTTTTTTCGCTTATTCACAAATTTTTCATTTTTATTTTTAATTCCATTTTTATGATCTAAACCATAACAACGTCTCCTATCAAACAGTGATTCATAACAAATTTGTAGCTCTTTTTCGTTCCAACAATTTTTGATAAATAATTTTTTTTTTCGTAACGTTGGTCGTCTTTCCACAAATTTTTCATTTTTATTCTTAATGCTATTTTTATGATACAAACCAAAACTACATTTCCTATAAAAAAATGATTCAGAAAAAATGTGTAGCTTTTTTCATACAACCAATTTATGTTAAATCATATTTTGTTTTTAATGACATATTTATCCTTCAAATTGAAACTACGCCTCCTATCAAAAAGTGATTCAAAACAAATTTGAAGCTTTTTTTCATGCAAACATTTTTTGTAAAATCAGTTTTCATTTTTAATGCCGTTTTTATGATGAAAACTAAAACTAAGTTCTCTATGTTTTTCTTTTCTTGACTTTTTTCATATCGTACGTTGTTTGGCTGAAAATTTTGATTTTTGATCCATTTTAAAAATTTGCAAATGCCATAACTCTGAAAATATTATTTTTTGGAAAAAAAACTTAAGGATAACTTGTTTGTCATCTCTAATGCTATAAATATCCTCACTTTTTGAATTTTTATTGAAAATGTCAGGTTAACGAAATCTTGTTACGACAGTTTAAAATACAATTTAAATGCTCATTTATGATAATATAGAAAAATTTTTCTAAGATATTGCATAATTCATTCCACAAAATATTTAAGCGTTTCGTTTATCGGAAAAGGTTTAAGGAAATCTAAACTTTCTGGCGAGAAGTTCTTAAAAAAGGTATAGAGAAGATTGCAGTATAATAATGATAAAATATATTGTTAATTACGTTTCTAATGAATGCATTAAATGATTTTTCTTTTCTTAGAAAAGCAACTCTCTCTCCCTCTCTTGCCTTTTCGTGCGACAAAAGGTCGCATTTAAAATAGATTACCATTACTAACGTGAATATGTTCAAAAATGGATTAAAATTTATTTCAATTTTCCGCTTTTTAGGGAGTGTAGATGCTATCCTATTTTTTTGCACATTATATATTATATATCATTATATCTAGGATTTATTATGTGGAATTTCCAATTAAAATAAGTTAAATTTTTAGTTAAAAATATTACGCTTGATAAGAAAAATAACCATCAACAATAATTCTTGAATTTTTAATGAGAAATATGAATTTTTACCTCAAATGATGAATCTCTAACTAGAATAATTAAATTTTTTGTCAAAAAAATATAATTCTATCCAAAAACAATTTTTCATCTGAGAGTAATAATTTTTTAACTAGAAATTGAATAAAAAATGTTAAGACAAAAAATTAAAGTTCAAACAAAGACAAAGAAGAATTTTTTGACAAGATGATTAACTTTCAAAGAAAAACATAAATATCTACCAGAAAAATTAATTTTTAATAAAATACGTGAGTTTTCTACTAAAAAGTTAAATTCTTAAGGAAAAAATACCAATTTACTTACAAATTGTTTACCTTTGAACTAGGAATAATAAATTTTCAACTAAAAATAAAATCTACAAAAAAGACGAATTTTCCATAAATTGAAAATGAATAAAAAATTAAAGCGATGAATCTTCAACCAAGAATATTAATTTTTGACAAAAGAGTTTTAATTTTAACCAATTAGTTGAATTTTTAACTGAAAGCAGAAGAAATCTTAACGAGCAATGTAAAAAAATTTATATTATAATTCAGGAATATTTCTTCTTTGAAATAATACTTTTACTCTATAAACTCTATAGAGTTCACTGTACTTTCTTTACCTAAGATTAAGAAGAGGGAAATTTTGAATTGCGAAAATGTCTCCCTTGGAAGAGGGATTTTTGTAAATTCTGTTCGTCTAAATCCGAATGATAATTCATTAAAAAATTCCCTATTCCAAGTGAAATTCCATTTCTTTACCGAAGCTCCCTGTTTTAAAATAAATCCCATAATTTTTTTTGAAATTCCCTGTTCCAATTCAGATAAATGAGATGTAAGCGAGTGAAAAGAACATTGTAAATCCATTTTTTCAAACTGAAAAAATGATTGATTCTTTATCGGTGGAACATTATCAATTTGATTATCAAGCTTAAGTTAGCGAGAAGAATCTCACGGAGGAACAAACTTGCAAAAGGTTTTTCTTATAATAGGAAAAAATATAAATTTTTTCTCTCCCAGTGTTTCTCTCATATTCGCAAAATTTCAGGATCAGACTCAAGAAACGTTACATTCTTCAAATAGTAAATTCTTCTTTAAATAGTTGATTAGATAGACGCATAAACGAAGGTTATTGGTAAAGCAGGCCCCCTTATCAGAAGTAAAAATATTTCAAATAAGGATAAAATAGCAATGCACAGTGGACAAAGTGAGCAACAAGATAATCCTTAAAGAATGTGCTTATCCCATTCCTTTTCACCTCCTCACACTTGTCGGACTAGTTCTCCCCCTTGTAGCATTCCCTCCCCGCACAATTATACATCCTCTTATGTCTAGAAAGCCTGAACCTATTATAGTCATCGATGTATCCACATCTCATCCTCGTTATAAGTCTCATATACCTTTCTTCCTTCCGCGTGCATCCTTCTGACTTCATCCATCTGCAATCCATTCGTTCTAAAATACCTTTTGCTTTTCACCTCCATCTTTCTACTCCTACGTATGTTCTTCTTCTCCCATTAACACTCCCTAACCGGCTTACTTCCACCCTCTTCCGAAAATTTCTTCTCATATTTACACGCTCGTCTCCCCGTTATAATCCGTTCTTCCTGTCAACCCCCTAAAAATATAGTTCAGCGTATTTCTAGTTAACCCTAGTCTCTACTTCAAATACCTTTCCTGTATTCTATTAACCTCCTCACTCACTTTCTACTCCCACACCTCTCATTCATAAAATGAGACTCTTATCACCAGCAAGTTGAACAATTTTATCTTCCTCACAAAATCACCTGCGAATAATCTGTTTTTTAGCCTCATCAACAAAATTTTCCCTTCTTACTTTCACTTTTATATGCTCATCTACTGCTTCATTCATCCGAAACAGGAAGCACAAAGTCTTTCACTTCCTTTTCGCTTCCACGTCCACTCCCGTCACTTATCTCTTCCACCTCCTTTTCTGAACACCATAACCTTTGACTTGCCCGAATTTAACTGCAGCCCATTTTTATTCTTCTCAACCGGTTCATCATCTCCTTTAAAGTCTCTTTGCTCTTTGCTACTAGTACCATGTCATCTGCATATGCGAGTGACCGTATTATGACTCGTCCTACCGTAACTCCTCTGACCACTCATGCCGCTCCGATGCTCGAAATCCCCGCTCTTTTATCACTCCCCCTCCTAGTCTTGTCGGTTAGCAATCTCTGCACATCTTTTTCCTTCCTCGCCAAATCTTTATCAGTGAAAATCTTCTTATCCTATTTTTGTTACGCATTACCCCTAACTTTTCATCCCAGCTCTTCAATTCCGCAACCGCCACTTTATTCTCCTATCTCCCCTCTAGCCTCTAGACCTTTTGAAATCTAAAAGTTTGAGAACTGAAGATATCATGTTTACTGATCAAATCGCGTATCCTCATGGCCTATGCCTAACCCCCTTCCCTTATTTTTTAAACTGAAATAATAGGGATAAGGCAGGGCCAATTATCAGAAGTAAAAATACATAAAATAAATCTAGAATTGAAATACGTAATTCAATATTTGTATCGACTGTGCTTTACGGTAGCAAGATATGGACCGATAAAGAAAAGGATAAAAGTAAAATTAACGCAATTGACATTTAATTTCTGCGCATGATATGCAGGAAAACAGTGACGGAAAGAGTTAGTAAGTTGATAATCCTCGAATAATGTGGTGTAGATGAGACATAGGAAACATGGGAAAGGAATCGGTTAAGATGGTACGGGCAAGTTGAGAGAATCAAAGATGATCAATAACGTACCAACTGTATCAAGGTAAAATAAATGTAAGTGTAGCTAGAAGTATGCAAGGACAGATGTACATAACGAAAAATAGTTAATAAAAAGAGGATCAGTAGCGGGAATGATTCCTAAAATAAATAAGCCTTTGATGCTAATCAGCCCGAGTGGTGAATTGCGCAGGACGACTTTGCAACATTGGCATTATGAATGACGGTAGTTGTGGTGAGCTGCGCGATGATCAGGGAACTCTCATGAAATAAACAATTGGCCAGCAAGAACATCTGGGACAAACGGAAAGCAGTGGAACACCAACTGTGCAATGAACATCATTTGAATAATACCGCGTCACTCGATCGAGTAGTGGTAGTTGATGTTCTTCCACAACATGTTGATGATTCAGCACCACCATATCCTCCAAAGGTAGATGGCTTTATACAGTCAAAGGCAGAAGCAGAGGTTAGGCAGAAAAGCAAGCGATTAAAATGGACATACTATATGAATGGAGATGTTACACACCTTTATTTTTTGGTTGACAAAACTGGGCACTGTGTGTGGAGAGAAGATAATTGACTCTCCTTACGAAAGTACCCACAGCTAGCAACAGGAAAATCAATAGCGCTCAATATCTGTAAACAAATTGCTTTTGGCTGTTGAAATAGCTGCCATAAAATTAGTACAAACAAGTACCGGAATCACTAGAACAACATCCGGGTTTTAATAACGATGATGTGAACAGCGGAATCCGAGGAATACTACAGAATCTGGAAAGGAGTTTTGGTAATGTTTTACTAGAGTTCAGACATGTAAAACCAACTCCAAGGCATTTTTTCTTAAGGTGAACACAACAAAAAATCTGTTAGAGGTGTAAACTCTTGTATACTGTTCAGTTGTGGTAAATTACTACGAATGCAGTATCTACCAGTCGAAGGGATCTAGATCAACGATGTAATATCAGGCTGTATGTGGATATCAGCAAAGTAAGGTGGAAATTGGTTGGCAGATACTTAGGTTCGTGCTGCTGGACTGCGTTAGTCCGTCAATTGGAAGACATGACTAACTATTAGTCGGGTTTTTGGGGAAAAACGAACAGAAGCAATTTAAACGTTGCTTGAATCCAACTAGGGAAGACAAGAGCTAGCAACAGCCCTGAAAGGGAGCTGACAAACATCATAGTTTTGGATGTTTCAGCGGTTTTAAAAACAGCAAGTAACTGCAAAGAGCCAAGTCTATACATCCATGGCGAGCACACCAAAAAATCATATTATCATGAAATGGATGGCGAGGGATCCAATATTTTGCACCAGAAATTATCGCAAACAAGTGGTCAATTAGGACGTGGTTGGCTGGTACTGATTATGTAGAGATATCAAAGAAGCCATCGAAAACATTATTGACGGTTTTCGTGTGATAACTCTAAGAGAATGTTCGCACAGGCATGATGATGTGGCGGGCATTGTGCATCCACACCTTGTCCTAAGCCTAGGACTCCTTAAGAGAATAAATGCCTTTTTAGACATACATTACTAATGTCTGCTTAAGAAAACAAAGATTACATCTTAAATTGGGCTGTTACCATTCAGATGGATCATTAGATCGGAACCATTAGAACTTTTTTAATGATGACTTTAAATAACCTTAAAAATTGGTTTAAAAAAAAGTTGTACTGTTTGAACTGAAAATATAATGTATGAAGCAAGAAGAAGATTGCAAGCACCGGGAATTCAGTTGGACCTCAATTTATCACAGATATTAATTATAATAAAATCTTTATATTTGCTCGTTATTTTCAGATTTGTATTTCCTTATAATTATTAAATAATAATGATAATACATTAATTAATTACTATTAATGTTCTTAGAGGCTTGACAATGATTTAGTTAATTCTGAGAGGCAAGAACCATGACTTATTTTCAAAATTTAATACAAATACTTGATCAATCCATGATCATAACAATTATCATATCACATTTGTTAAAATTATGCAGAATAAACTTAAATTATTCTCAATTTTTGACTAATAATAAATAATTTACAATTTAAAAATACTTAGAATGTTATTTAAATTAACAAATTTTATTACTAATAATATGTGTATTAATAATATCATTTTACGTTGTGAAACTCAGATCTTTTTGGTACTTTAAATAGGAGTCATATTAAACTTTCGTAAGATCTGATAACAATATCGTTTTATTGTATATGTGCATCAGATTTCTAAAATCAATGACAATGAACGTGGTACTATTACTAAGGTGACTGAACAGAAATTTGTTTGAATCGAGAAAACTGTTACTTGACTCAAAGCCAATAAATATTTTCATCAGAATAAAAAAAATTTTTGAATCTCGTGAAATCAATAGAAATCTCAACAATTTATTTCGAAATTTCTTTAGTTGCGTGGAAAAACTTTGAAATTCCTTCGAAATATTAGAATCATATGGAAATATTTTAGGTGTTAGGAATTCCTAAGAAATACTCTAAAATCCTGTGAAAGCAGAATAAATTATTATTATACTTAATTAAGAAATTATGAAATTCTTTGACACTCCTTCTCATATATTAATAACTCTCGAAACATTCAATAACTCTAAATCTGTGTGTATTTAGAAAGAAATTAATTCAATCTTACGAATTGAAATTTTAGCATATTTCTAATGGTGTATGATTAAAAGTCAAATGATTAGCCAATCACATCCTTTTAAGTCTTATTGCAGCAACATACTATTACTGGCAATCATATTGCTTGATAAAAAATATGTTTTGGAAGTTTCCGTCAAAGTTTCTGAAAATCAAAGTTAGAGAACGATGCTTTTGTTAAAAGATGACTTACCCGAATTATTTTCGTTTACACTGAATCTTATCAGATGTAAATATCTCAGAAGGACAAAGTTGACGTCTTTAATATGAAAGAAACCGATCATATTATAGATTCTATAACCTAGTAAAGCAGTAGAATATTCATGAGCTACATGGTTAACAAAATTTTTAATTAATACATTAATCCGTTGGTCCTCTACTTGGACAAGATGATGATTGTATGTACTCTAATCTTATACTTGGCCCTCATCCTGAATTCTATTGGTGAATATAATAATTCTATTGTTTAGGCTGATATAACAATCATTAAAAAAAATTTGAATTTGAATTTTAAAACTTGATATATTCTTATAGGAAATTGAATTGCGCCTGTTTTTTCTCCTGATAAAAAAGTTGTGGTTTGTATCATTTAAAAAAATCGATAACCCCGTTTTACATATTACCAAATTTTGTTGAATTTTTTTTTTTAACCAAATAATTAGGCCCTAGTATTTTCATTGTGCTTCCGCGCGCAACTGTTTTTTCTAACGCTGCGCGCTCGATAATGTAATTATTTCGCGTTTCGCGCTCGGTCTTTCTATTTGCCGCAGATTTGTACTCTATCCTTTTTAAATTAAAGGCCAAAGCATCGGCAAGTGACATTCCGCGATTGTAAATTCTCTTTCGTTAAAGCTCCTTCGGATTTAAAGAACACATTCTCATCACGTAGTTTATGCTTCGCACTTGAATTTGTGAAAAATGCGAACTTTTCTACGTTATGTTCAACTCTATTATATCAAATGCATATAATATTTATTTCTGCACCTCGGGCTGGCAGTACTTATTCGAATTTAAAAAAATAGTGTATAAATCTCCTTCTTAATACTTTTTAAAAATATGTTTTAACTAAAGTAATTATACTGTATTATTTTTATCATTAAAAAAATCGCATTCTATGCAAGTACAAAATATTATTAAACGTCTTACTGCAACTTGTGTCGTTTTTCCATAAGTTTCATTTTCCTTAAAGTTCATTTTCTTACTTTCAACATATTTTTATAATCAGATTTTATAACGAACTTGTAGATATTTTTTGGTTAAACAACTTTTGTATTTTAATTTTTTTCGTCTCTTCTGTGGTTTTTCCAAAAATTTATTTTTTTAATTTTCAATCTTACTTGTTACGATTAAAACAAAATCTAATCGTCCTATCTAAAAATGATTAAAATTTTGAATGTTATATTTTACAATTAAAACGAAAACTGCATGTCCTATCAAAAATTATTCATGAGAGATTTGAATGAGTTGTCGCTATTTTTTTGCAAGAGCAATTTTATTTTATTTCTTTTTTTTCTGTATCTTGCATAGTTGGACCACAAAATGGAATTTTTAATTTTAAATTATTTCTTATATGATCAAAATTTAAATGCTTAACATTTCGACAAAATTCAAAAAGTTTACATGATAATCTTGTCGGTCTATCAAAAATCTAACTTTTTTTCTCTTGACATTTTTCCATATCATGCGTTGTTAAGATTAAAATGTTCATTTCGGTTTGATTTTTTTATTTTGAAAATATACTAACTCTAATCATTTCCATTTTATCGAAGAAAGTCATAAGGATAAATTATTCGAGATTCCGTGTACTATAAACAGCCAGGCATATAACTTTTTAATCTTATAAAAAATAGTCTCAAATATTTTGAAAATGCGCTCACTTTTTTAATTTTTATCCAAAATAGCTGGTTTACGAACTCATCCTTTCTTTTTAGGCCTTAAAAAAGTGTGCCAAAGCAGAATCCAATGTAATGAATCTTTCGCAAGTTATCGTGTCTACAGACTACAGACTACAGACAGACAGGCAGACTGACATACACCTTCGTAAAAATCATTTTTCTGACTCAGTGGGTCTTAAAATGTGGAGCTTTGATGAAAACCGACAAATTAAAATTTCATATAAAACTAATACATTCCCATTGGGATGAGAATGCCGTTACATCAAAATGACTACAGTCGGTCTCATAAGAGCGTAGTCACTCTTGTAAAGAAACAAAGATATTTCTTTCGAAATTTTTTACAAATATTGATTTAGTAGATCGAAAACTTGGATGCAAACACATTAATAACAGGTCCACTTGACCGACGGGTGGCCAATTACGCGAACAATTTAAAGTATAATAGGAGTGATTTCGAAACGACTAGCTTGTTAGCTCACCGTGCCCTCCAAAAATGTGGTGGAACGCGCAACAGGATAATTAAAGCTTCGTTAATTTTATCAAGCTGTCAGTTAACCAATGATTTAACGGAGGCTGGTGGATCCAGTCCCAAATTGGCTCACTTTTTTCTTATTACTTGAAATAATAATTGTTGTACTTTTTAACTGATCGCTGCACCTAACAATGTTGCTTCAATATACTGATTCACATTAAAGAGCTCTCATAAACTGTTCTAGGGCAGATCTAAAACAGAAATCAGGTTTGTTGATAACTAATTCATAGCTTATGACATATTATGAAACAGAGAAATTGATTTTTCTACATTTTAAGTTTTAATACTAAATGCAAAAGATGAATAAATCCCTCCCTGGGCCAGACTTCTAATATCAACCTCATCGTAAAAGCCATCTTGCAGTGATGAGGAAACAAAACCCAACCTAATAAACTTCGCCCTACAATGGTCACTACAGAAAGATAATATGAATTATTTCGATTATTCTAAACATCACTCCAAAATGCTGATCATCAAAAGTAGGGCCAATATCTGTGTGGTAATGAATTACAACATTCTTAGGATATGAAAAGACATAAAGGCACAATGCAAATTTTCATAGTTCAAAAAGAGGTATAGAAAATTTCACAATGCAACATGCAACTGACTGTTGATGCAAATTAAATAATGTTCGTCACTATTATAAAAAAAACAGGCCGATCCGCAGTAGTTAACGTAGAAACACTGATATTGTGAACACTCCGCATTCCAAGGAAAATGTGGAAAATATATGTTTTACCTGCAAAAGATATCGGATGACTAGCGCATCACGATCAACCAATTTTGCAAAGTGTGAGTACGTAAATTTTCCAACCTTTGCCTTTCTACGAGAAGGTGATTGCGAAGAACTTTCTCGGCACTCGCGGCAGCTTGCGATCCACAAGAATAATTCTAGCCCATTACGAAACAATAAGGTAACTAAAGTACTAACTATCTAAGCTTCTTCTGAATATGGTTGCAATAATTAGTAAGCAGTTGCGGACAATTGTCATAGGGTGAATAGTACTTGAGTCACGTGTCTGAAGCGTTGTCTGGGTTACCAGGTGAACTTCAAGAGCATGCAGCCTTGTCCTTATCTGCGGCGCTCTACATTGATAGGCGAACCCCTTCTTGTAGCAAATGCCGACTACCCTAGAGCTGGAAAATCTAATCAACACAGCAAGGTTGCTACGATACCAGCACTGCCCCTGAAGGATGAGGTTACATGGCACAAATGCATGCGCTGTGGTGCTAGAAATACTTAAAGCTCTCGCACTTTTCGCATCTGGGAAGCTCCAGGTCCGAAAATGGTTCTCAAATTGTGGTATAAGTAACTGAAGTATATCCATCCTGTGTTGGCAAGATGTTTTCCGAAGATCATCCAACACTAAGATATATTTCTTTATTGCGAAACAGGACGGAGCTGCCAGCGCAAGAACTTATTGAAAACACGTATTACATCAAGAATTAGTTCACTGTCGACGATCATTTGATGATACTAACGAATTCCTCGATCACTTTATTGATGGTAGACATCGTGATGCAATAAAACTGTACAAACAAGATCCATAAGTATAACGAGCTAAGGTATAAAGTAAGGATAATATGGAGACATGTGAAACATGCATCTGTTCGTAACCTTGTGATTTCGGCTATAGGCGACTTGCACGCAAGCTGCATTGAACATAAGCTCATAAGGTGCTTTATAAAACGAACGTCTCATCGTGAGAAACTTCCTTTTCCATCGGGAAGCAAGCGACTGAAAACCTGTGGAGGGACAGATGGTAGCTCTAAGAAAGCTTTAACAGCGCTAATATAAGAACACAAAACTACACCATACTTCTAATTTCAAACCTTCAGCATCATCAGACAAGATTTAAAACATCGTATGAAGTCTATGGCTTTGATGAGAACCCGGTTTCATGCGAGAACAAGTTTGAAAAGAAAATAAAAAAGATAAAATAATAAAAATTATCGGGACTTATCCTCCAGTCGAAGACTAGAGCGACAGCGCAACTATTCCAAACAAACCTAAATTGGCAAAAACCCCCTTACAGGGAGTTCTACTTGACCAAAAGACTGGCCCAGGGAAGCTCTAATTCATTTCCTCGCAATTACCGTATGGATCAGCTCTTGTGAATCGCTCTTGCAGACGGAGATTACGGTACCTTGAATCTGAGTAACTAGGTTGATAACGCCTGGGTTCATGATAATAACTTGTTGAGTAGTGATAATTTAATTGTTGTCTAGCTTGGTATTTGTGCGCAACCTTTAAAGCATAATTAAAACTATAGGGGTCTTGCGCTTCTACTAAATCTGAGCTGCTGTCGTCGGGGGCTTGCGTTCCTGTTTTTAAAAGAGTCACGAGATCAAAGAATTCACTGAAGTTTTCTTTTCGTCCGATTCTGATGGTAGAAATTTCATGCAGATACCATGCGTAAGCTTTACGGGGGGCAAAACGTTGTTTTAAATTTTTGACTAAATTCTTAATTGTTGCAAAAGTTTTTTCGTGCATACTGTCTCGTGCTGCGCCTTTTGAGGTACTGTATTTCGCAATTAACAAGAACCGATGATTTTTCGTTTAGAATGTCTTGAATGAAATCCCTAACGGGCATGTTTTTCCAGTCGTAAAAGAAAATATTTGTGATTTCTTGTTGTAAAGCGAAACACTCTGCCATGGATGTCATCATGGCAACACTGAGTTTGCGAATAATATCGCCCGTAAATTGAGTTTGATTTGGATCCTTAGGTATTTGATAAAAGTTTTTATTTACTTTGGGATGTCTATTTTCGAACAAGTAATTCTCTATAAATAGCGGTTCTTGAGAAAATGCCGAATGTTTAATTCATGGAACAATTATAGGAAAAGAATTTTTGTTTCAAAATATGAATTTATGCTCGAATTTTTTTTAAATAAAATAATGCTCGTTGAATTAGAAGTGGGTTGCCGCACCATGATCGCGTAGATTACTGACCGCTAGTGCCTCGTTCGTTTAGTAGAACACACGGTAAGGGCTAGGCAGTCTCACTCCTAGCGTCGCTTACATTCAAGCTTAGACTATAACCACGCTTGATTACTGACTAACAGTTACGTTTATCGTACAGTAGCCGAAGCGGTAAAGGTCAAACCGTCGCACCTAATGCATGACATGACCATGAAAGTTAGAATAATTTCATCTATGTGTTTTCTGGAGGGCTTATTTCGGTAAAAATTGCCTATTAGCTTTTTGTAACATGTATAGGTAACTTGTATTAGTTGCTAATATGCATTACTGCATCTTTATTAATCATGAATTATTTAAACGCGTTGCTATAATGTAAGTAAACGTTCTGATCGGAAACGGCCGACAAAAGGGTGAGAGAGAGATGGTTATAGTAAAACGAATTTATTATAAAGTCATAGAACAGATAATCTAGTTACACATATTACCTTAAATATACCTTTTCTCTTCAAGAAAGGGCAAGAGAGTGTTGCTTTCTCAATTGGATCTCCGTTCTTATCATAGAGCAGTGACGAAACCCTACCAGATGTTTGTTTACTGAACGCAATGCACAAGCACGATAGACAATTAGTAGTGCGATACAGGGCCCAAAGTAGCTGTCCTATCCACGCTTGAGTTCTTATCACGAATGTTAACACCGCGGACTTAACTCGAGAAAGACTCAAAGTCCCCATGTTAAACAGTAAGTTTTCAGTTGTGACCACGTAATTACATTTGTCAGTTGCAGGCGTTTTTCAGCTTGGTCTAAATTAAAACTGTGATAACATGTTTTTACTTAATACGAGCTACTTTGAATTAAGCTTCAATTTTGTCGGATGGAAAATATTTATGTCTACTGCGAGTATCTGTGTTCGCTTACATCTTCGTTTTGTTCGACTACGTGTTATTGGATACTCGCAAGCCTCGCTATCGCATATGATGACTAACAGCTGCCGCTACCCGCGGCGATCGGCAGTCGCAAATTTCTACTCTTGACTTTTTAGCAGTTCGATCATTGTATACTAACTTAACCATAGGTGATACCTATAGTCAGACAGTTTTAGTTACAGTGTGTCTGACTATATATCGGTTCTTCCACTAAGTGGGTTACTCATTATTAATGAACTAAAGTATAAGGTTAAAAGATTATTTCTTAAAATATAGAAACGTGTGTATTCCTACTTTACGTAATTGCATTTAGCTTGTTACAGTTTTAAACTATATTGAGTATAAATACATTCGTATTGATGATAGTTATAATTATGATTATTCTATAATTAAAGAATCGACAATTACTGTTTCAATGACCAAGCATCGGTATTCGCTGAAGTCAGTTACCATAATTAGGTTCAAACTCAGAAAGAAATGTTAATCCGCGCGTTTGCAATTGGAGGTACTACTATATTTTGCGTGGCATAAGGAAAGTTTGCGCCTAGTATTGAGCTTACATCAAAATTTTTACATTTTTGGATGTAACAATTAGCTTACCTCCCCACGACCTTAATAATATGAGTGCATCATTTATATATTTTTGAGATCAAAATTTATAACTTTTAAATCAAACAGAAAAAAGTGTGAATCTGATGCTAATTTCATGGCACCAGTTCCCTTGAATTAAAATAAATATTATCAGTGTGAAAGGCACCCTGGCGCAAGGTATTCTTTCCTTCGAACTTGGGGTAGGAAACGCCCTATGTCCTCAACTGTTTTTACAGTTTCACAGCAAAAAGAAAAATGTCTATTTGTATATTAACTACGAAAACTGCGAAAATAACAGAGGCAACAACTTTTTTGTAAAAAAAATTAAATATAGAATTTAATTCTCTATAACAATATTCACTCTTTAAAAGTTCAATTTGTTTCAAAAGTTTTCATTTCCCAAAGGTTTTGAACAAGATGACATTAAAGGCGTTCTTGGAATTGTGCCCCACAATTTCAACGTTATTTACAACTCGTCATCTAAGATCATACGCTTTCGTAGGTACTTTAAACAAAAATTTGATTCTGCATTTCTATTTTCAGAATTAAGTTCACAGTCCGAGCGTTTGCCTGAGGATGGCTCCAATCCTGGTTTTCTTCGCTCTGGACATCATGATTCTGCCAGGTCTCCACTACCTACCGTACCACCTTTTCGTGACAGGTCGAGATCTCCGACTCTAAGGAAAACTTTTCCCAATGTTCTTGGATTTAGATTTGAAGATCTTGAATTAATTCGACTTAAGCCACACAAAAATCTGCGTCTGATATTTGAACTCCGAAGATACGTTTTTCCTCCAGATAAACCAATTCGATTGAGAACAAGAGGTGGTATCTTAAATCCTATGCCAACCGAAGAACAAATTGTCTTATCTACGTCCAATGGCGACGTGTGCGCAATATTGGAAAAAAGATCATGCAAACATACAATTTTTCGCGCATTATTTACACCTGTTCATAGGTCGTCAGCGCGAGTGAAAATAAACATGAATAGCGGCGCGGTCGAGAAATTGACCGCAGAAGAAATCGCGGAATGTCCAGTAACAACAAATCATGAAATAATCGCAACGATGTATGGAATATCACGTGTGTACACAATCCTGCGTTTATGCTCAGGCTTTTTTAAAATTATGTTGTAGAATAAATTTTTACATTTATAATTACATTTTTGTACATTTCAGGTTTTAAAAAAATAATCTATAATAATTTCAATTTTGTATGTTCAGTTAACTTGTTAAATTTTTCAATTATGAAACCATTTAGCTTAAAATGCGCCATTCTAAAATATTTTCGACAACTAAATATTGTTTAAAAAATTTTTAAATTTCGAAACTAGAATTATTCTAAAAATTCTAGAAAAACACAAATTCAGCATTAATTGGCTTATAAGGCAACACTTACATCCCTCTCCAGAGTTATCAAATTTTTAATACTTTCCTTCACACAAGTTATAACTAACCAAGAAGTTTTGTAAGATTCGTATATAAACTTAGCATGATAAACTATGAATGATATCTGCTAATTGTTGCCTCATCATTACAATTGAAAAAAAAAGTTTTTAATGATGTGGGGAAATTCACCTATCGCGAAACCCAGTCCCAGACATTCGCGATAGGTGGGAAGCTACTGTAAGTAATTTAGGTTCATAATAACATTTATTTGTGAAGGCTACGAAATATTGTTGATAAAAGAGAAAAATTTAATTTTAAATATTTTTTTAATATTTGGTACCAGTTTAAAAATATTGTTGATACCCACAATAAGATAACTGGACAATTTGAAGTTTTATTTTATTTCAAATCAATCTTAAATTCCGAAGATATCAAAATATGTTGAAGAAGAAACTAGAAGACTTTGAAAAACATTTTTTAATTGTCCATGAATGAATGATTTTTATAGATTATAAAAAATTTTAAGCTTTTTAAGAGTTTTTAGAAGTATCAAGAACTAAAATAAGTTTTGTATTATTGTATCTTCCTACCAATTTTTTTGTTATCGATTTTTTATTGTATTATTGTTAATTTTTTTAGAAAAAGAACTTTCTACAACTCTACTGTTTCTATTTTTTAAAATGAGTGGGCACAAAAATTTGAAAATCCCAAGAACGTCCTCAGGACGTTCCTAGGACCTCCTATATCAGCCTAATCAACGTCTTCAACACGTCTAATGTCCAAAAGATGTCTTAAAGAAGTCTTAAACACATGGGCGTTCTCAGGACATCTTTCAGACTAACATTATATGCCTTAAGAGCATCCCTAGAACGTCCAAAAGGTACTTAGAACAAAAATGTAATCCTGCATCTCTTGTTTTAGGTTTAAGTTCACAGTCCAAAGATTTGCCTGATGTTGATGTTCATCGCTTTAAACCTTCTTCTTCTACTGGCAGAGGTCCTTTAGACACAACCCATTCTCTTGCCACACCTCATGATTCTGCTAGGTCTCCACCAACTATCAAACCACCTCTACGTGAAAAGTCGAAGTCTTCTGAGCTCAGGCAAACTTATCCCACATTTCTTGGATTTAGATTTGAAGATCTTGCATTTATTCGTTTGATCCCCCATAAATATCCGAATCGGACATTTGAAGTCAGAATTTACGTTTTTCCTACAGATAAACCAATTCGATTAAGAGCACGAAATCGTGTCCTTAATCCCATGCCAACCGGAGAACAAATTGTATTATCAAACTCCAAGAGCGACGTATATGCAATCTTTGAAAAATCATCAAGCAGAAACATGGGTCTCCGTCCAATATTTATCTACATTTATGGGCTTACAGATCGAGTGAAAATAAACATGAATAGCGGCGCTGTTGAAGGAATGACAGCAGAAGAAATCGCTGAATGTCCAGTAACCTCCGGAGAATCAATCAATAAGAGTTATACGGTATTGCGTGTGTAAACCACAATTGTATTATCAAACTCCAAGGGCAACGTATATGCAATCTTTGAAAAATCATCAAGCAGAAACATGGGTCTCCGTCCAATATTTATCTCCATGTATGGGATCACAGAGCGAGTGAAAATAAACATGAATAGCAGCGCTGTTGAAGGAATGACAGCAGAAGAAATCGCTAAATGTACAATAACCTCCGGAGAATCAATCAATAAGATTTATGCGATATTGCGTGTGTAAACCACAAGCTTACACACAACAGCGTTAACACAGTTTTCCAAACCAGCGTCGAAAATAATTTTTTACTTTTAAAGTTATATTTGTTTACATTTTCTCAATGTTATAAAAAATCAATTTACATTAAATCCCACAAATTTCAAAGCACTGTTTGCTACGTAATTAAAAATAAGATAACTGCGTATTATCAAATGCATAAGAAATAACAATTTGAAAAACGGAAACATATTTTTTTGAGAATGAAAAAGTTAGAAAAAATAAATACCTAAAAAATCTTTTGACTTGAATTTTTTGAATTTTTAATGAATGAGAACACAGCCGATAATTAGAGAAGGCTGATTTAAAAAAAAATACTTATCTAGACATTACACTTTTGAGAATCTTCTCTCTCAACCTTAAAACTTTCTTAAATTTTCTAGGATAAATCACCTCGTGCTCAAATCGACATCGATTTTTGAATTTCTTTACAACACTGCAAGAAAATATTCCGTGCAGTAATCTGGTTGTATGGCAGGTAAAGATAACATTTTTACTCTTGATTTGGAACAATATAAAAAATTATTTTCTAAGCTATTGCATAATTTTTTTCACAATTGAGCGTTTTGTTTATTGAAGGAATTTCAAGAAAATAGTAACAAGCATAATAATATAATATATCTAAAATTTAAGTCAACATATATTTTCTGCGATCTTACGGAACAAGTTAAGACCTTATGATTTAATTTTCAAGTTACAAACTGATATAATTTATGCGTTTAAAAAAAAAAATTTTGTAACATTTTAAAAATGAAAATTCGGTCAAGGAGTATCATCTAAATAAAAAAATTAAATTGTAATATTTGGCAATATCAATAAATGAAGAAATGCGTCTTCACCACATCTCAGGATAGATATCTGTCCTGGAATATTATAGACTGCAAATAAATTTTTTTTGGTGTGAAAATTCCAATTATAAAATTGTTTTTATCCCCTCCACTCTCACTTAAAAAATTAATTAAAAATGGATTTCAAGATTCGGAAATATAGCTAGAACGAACAAATAGTCCCAGAAATTCGTTAATAAAAAAACTATTATTCCGTGGTACAAACGATACTTTATCTGAAATAGGCAGAATAAACGCTCTTTTTGTGTAAAATGAAGCTTGATTGTACCGCGTACGCATACGCATATGGCGACATTATATGTACAAAATCTATTTCATGCTTTAACTACTTTAAAAATGTATTCTTCTCACTCTTTTCTTTAATTTTTTTTACTTCTCACTCACATATTCCTCCTAACTGTCACTTTAAATGCCGTTAGTAGCAGTACAATAAAGTGCTATTTTCCTACCGCTCCTAGGGCAGGAAAAGAGCGGTTATTCTGCCTATTTAAGATAAAGTAATTTCTTGAGCACAAAATAGACTTATAAACCTTAAAAGGAAAGATAGATTTTTAATTAAAGAAAGAAACATCTATTTTGTAACAAATATGCATTGAATATAATTCTTCATATTCATATTTTTAGGGCTCTGCCCTCTAGCCAGGCTCGGTCCACGGCGACTGTTATGTTGGTTCTCGCGCTGCGCGCTTGAAAATATATTAGTCTGGCGCTCGGCGATTCACTGTATTATTTTTATGATTAAAAAAGCGCATTCTATTAAAATAAAAATTATTATTAAACATTTTGCTGGTACTTGTGTCGTATTTATAAATTTTATTTGTTTATATAAATGTAGGTCTTTAATTAGTCCTTTCTTTAACAAGTTCCTTTTTTTCTTTTAAAATATTTTTACATTCAGAGTTTATAGCAAACTTGAAAGAAAATCTAATCGCTCTATCTAAAAATAATCAATTAAAAATTTATAGATCTTTTTAAGGTAAAAAACTTTCGTCTGTTAATTTTAGTTCGAACCTTGTGTCGTTTGTCTAAAACTTTTATTTTTTATTTTTAGTGTTATTTTTTACGACTAAAAACAAAAAATATGTATCCAATCGAAATGTGAATAATGAAAATTTTTTAGATCTCTTCAGGGAGCGCAATTTTAGTTTATTAATTTTTTTGTATCTTGCATAGTTCAAACGCAAAATGAAAGTTGTTATTTTTAATTTTTTGTATGGTCAAAATTTGAATTTTTAACTTTTAGACAAAATTAAAAAATTTTTTATGATAATCTTGCCGATCTTCAAAAATCAACGATTTTCTTCTCTTGGCTTTTTTTCATACCATGCGTTGTTTGGCTTAAAATGTTCATTCAGGTTTTTTTTTATTATGACTATATAGAACATAAATACATAGAATTATAGTTCAAAAAAGTAGCTAGAATTTTTAAATCTTCAGAAAAAATATTTAAATGCGCTAACTTTTTAAATTTTTATCCAGAATATCTGGTTTACGCATATGTATATTGTTTATAATAGGAGGTTCACCGCTCACCAGAAACACATAAAAAAGAGGTGCTCCACTGTTGCCATGATTCCAGCTGTTCTGCTTATCTGAAATTAAAAAACCAAACATTATTTCAAATTTGAGACTCAAGGCTCCACATGTTACTAAAATGAAGTCAGAATTAGAAAAAAAAAATTTTTTTGCTTAAAAAAAAATTCAATTTTTCGCACTTTTTTGGGATCTATTTATCTGGTAAAAAAAAAAACTAAGCAAACTTAATTATTTTAGTTCGGCTTGTAGTTTTATATGTACTATATATGCTGTGCAAATTTGAACAGAATCAGTTAACTAGATTTTGAGAAATTATGGCAACAGTTTGAAAAAATCGTGTTACGTATTGTACATAACTCATAATCATGTTCACGTTTGTAACTTCAGAACGGCTTCCAATTTCGAAAAATCCTTTTACCCAAGTCTTCTACACATGTTTTTGATGTGATTTATAAAAAAAAATCGATTTTTTTTCTGCCACTCTAGACGACCCCCTTAAAATGTAAAACGAATATTCTTATTTCTTCATTTTATTAGAATTAATTAAAATCAAAAATTTTTTTTTCAAAAGCATTTTTACCAGGACCTTATATCTATTTAAACATGGCGCCACGCAAAATTCATTTTGCCGCCCTGGGAGAAAGAAAAGGGGGCGAGCTACTGCTTAAAACAAACACAAACAAATAACACACCGGCGTAGCCAACCATTCCCGGAGAGTGGCACGAGTACCTATAAAATTCCTACTTACGGAAGACAGATCTGAGAGGTCTATAAATAATGGAAACACCGATTATATTTTGAATAAAGTAAAACAGACATTATAAAATTTATTTTAATAAAATCATTACAACAAAAAAAGAAAACGAAAACCACTCTAAGGTTTTAGAAGGAGAAAGAAAAATAAGGTTGTTACCCTTAATATACATCTGTTAACTAACCTCCAAATTTAATTACCTTTAAGGTAACAACAATAATAAAGAAATTCAAGGAGCATACAGTCCCGCCCTGGAGCGAACAAACGCCTACAAATTAAAATCCTGCGTCTACTGACGCCACTTCTGAATTAAACATTATCGATTATCAATTAAACAAAACCGCCCACCTTTATTAGTCTCCTGGGCTATCCCAGCACACCGAAGATACAGGAGAAAGACAGCGTACTTCCAACTCCAAAAGAAAAAGAAGAATCTTCTTCAACACACAAAATCTTCGACACACAAAAAAAGCTACTATTAGCACGAGGCTCGAACGACAAAAGACACGGAGTTCTCTCGTCTTGGGAACACGCAGGCCACCCA
>JAAAKG020184304.1:0-25520 GCA_010014905.2 Druon quercuslanigerum
GTCACGCTTGAGGCTTAGAAGGGGACGCAACGGGATTACCCAGGCGTCAGGGGCTGTAACGGTCTCAACCCAGAACACTAATAATAATAATCTTCTTGGTTAAAAATACATCTTTTTAATTGAAATTTGATTTTATTAGTTGAAAATTGAACTATTTGGTTGAAAATGGAATGATTTTCTTAAAAAATCAACTGCTTAGTTGAAATCGTAACTACTTTGTTAAAAAATTCATTTTATTATGATGAAAATTAATTTTTTTCCATGAACTAATTCTTTAACTAAAAATTAACCTATTTCATTTTTAGTAGAAAGTTAATCTTTTTTGGTTGAAAATTCTGCTGTTCTGTTGAAAATGCATGTATTTTGTTGCAAATTTGTCTTTTTGGTAAAAAATAATTTTTTTTTGTAATTGAAAATGTATCTTTTTCGTTGAAAATTTATGTTTTTAGCTGAAGATTTAATTACGTGGGTAACAATTAATTTTTATACGAATTAATTTTTTTACTGAAAATTAAGATATTCCATTTTTTGTTGAAGACTGATTTGAGTTAAAAATTCAACTTTTGGTTGAAAATTCTTGTTTATTGTTAAAAATTTGTCTTTTCTTTTAGAAAATTATTCTTCTTTGTTAAAAATGTACTTAATTGAAGATATTTTGTTTAAAAATTCATTTTTTGTTTTTAAAAATTCAACTATTTGGTTTAAAATTCAGTCATTTTATTTTAAATTTGTCTTTTTCGTAAAAAATTTATCCCTTTTTAGTTGAAAATTCATTTTATTAGTTGAAGGGTTAATCATGTTGTTGAGAACTATTATTTTTCGGCTTAAAATTCAACTATTTTGTAAAAAATTCTATTATTTTCTTGAAAATTTAACTATTTTGTTAAAAAGTCGTATTTTTTGTTAGAAAATTCGAATGTTTTCATGAAAGTTAAATTAAAAATGCATCTGTTTTACAATTGAAGTTATTTGTTTAAGATTCATAATTTTTAATTGAAAAGTGAATAGTTTCCTCAAATATTCGTCTTTTTGGTTTGAAGATTTCACTGCTTGGTTAAAAATTTAACTGTTCTTGGTTGAAGTTTAATCTTTTTTTATTAATAATAATTTAAGATTTTGTTGAAAATGCAATATATTTCGACTTGGAGTTTCAAGTGTTTTATATTGTGTTTAATGTGGTACATTAATTCAATTTAAGGTAGTTGTCGTGCCAAAAGTCAGATATCTGAAAAAATAGTTTTTCTATTATTTTTAAAATCAAAATATTATAACTGATGTTGTTTCAAATAAAAAACATAAATTTTTACGAAAAATGTCGCTTCTTACCAAATTAAAAAAAAAAACGATTGCGTTTTAATAAATGTCGGCTAATTTTTTTCTGTGAAAACATACTTTACAACTATACTGTTTCCAATTTTGAAAGTAAATTTTTCTATGGCTGAAATCTTTAGATAAATTTTATTTTATTTTTTAAAAATAATTTTTGAAAATAAGCCGTTATTTATTGAAATGTAATCATTTTTCAAAAATTGTTAAAAAGCGACGATGAGAAAAAAATCTAATACAAATCATCTGGTTAATATTAATGTTTTTTTAAAAATACTAACATTACTAATACTAACAAAACTTTTTTTCAGACATCTGAGTTTTGTCACAACTACCTTCAAATAATTTATTCACGTTTTTTTTTTTGAGAACATTTTCTTATGTGAAATCTCTAATTTGATTGTTCAACATCTGAAAAATTAAGTGAAGGTCTTCTAAGATAATAATAATAATATTAATTTGTTAAATTAAATTTAATGAAAAATGTCTTCTAGGTCCAAATGGAAATCAGTCTTCCTGATGAGCACGGGCGATTCCAAATTCTGAATATCCACACTGTCAGAATGAAGGAATACAAGAAAATTGCAGATGATGTCGATTTAAAGGAACTGGCAACGTTGACGAAGAATTTCAGTGGAGCTGAATTGGAAGGTTTAGTCAGGGCGGCACAAAGTACCGCCATGAATAGATTGATTAAAGCCGCTAGCAAAGTTGAAGTGGATCCGGCAGCGATGGAAAAATTTATGGTCAGCAGGACTGACTTTTTACACGCACTCGAGAACGACGTCAAACCTGTAAGTTTTTTTCTTCACATATGAAGTGACTGCTGGACTGGGAATTTATTTTTTTACTCGGAATTTTACAAATTTCTTTGAAGAGAAATCTATTTTGATTTCAATTGTTTACTTTTTTAATGATAAAGTCATTCAGTGTGCAGTGATTAATTCCAACGTGTTTTAATTTGTAAAAATATCGTCTTTATGTCTTCATTTTTAAGCTTACATTTAGAGAAAATTTTACAAATGTAAAAAAAATCTGTTCAACATTCATTGTAACAGTTTTTTTTTATACAAGAAAATGTTTGGTTGATCAACTGTGAATATAAATTAGAATTTTTTTTTTAATTGAACTGTACATTGAGGATTAACAATTAAATTTTAACAATAATTATAATAATAATAATAATAATGATTTTACAAGACGTTTCAATTGGAAAGTTTTAGTAGTTAAACAAATGTGAACGGCCGATTGAATCTTTCTAAACTATTTTCCATTTTAAAATAATTTCAAAATAATATATTCTACATTATTAAGTCATTTTTTTAGTTTCTAATTAATTAATTATTGTTAATTCATTATTAATCTCAAATATATTAGATTTCAGATAATGTTTCAGTCGAAAATTTGAAAATTTTTTGAATTAAGAAAAAGATCAATCGCTTAATATTTAGAAATACTTGACTGTCCATTAAAATCAGTAATTGCAAAACAAATATTTAAAACTAAAAAACAAATAAACTTTGTAAGGTACAATTTTAATTGCTCTATTCGAAAACTTTTAATTTTTATGCTGAAATTATTGAAATTTTATGTTTAAATAAATACTGAACACTTATTATTCTTAGAAGAAATTAGAGTAAGTTTGAAGAGTTATCTCGAAGTTTTGAGTAGATTCAAAATTAATGTAAAATTAATGTCAAAAATGTAAAATTTTGGTGCAAATAGCCCAGGATTTTTGGTTCAAAATTCTATTGTTTTTTTGAAAATTTAACTATTTCGTTAAAAATGTACTTTTTGTTTTAAACTTATATTTTAGTGTTGAAAAATGAACTGAAATATTTTCTGCATGAAATTTATCTGGTTTAGTAGAAATTTCACTTTTTTTATGAAAATAGAACTTTCTGTTTAAAAATTATTCTTCTTTGAATATTCAACTATTTTGTTTGAAAGATTTGGTTGAATCGCGTTGTTAAGAAATAATTTATTCTTGAAGATTTATATTTTTAGTTGAAAATTCATCTCATTAGTGGAAAGTTTAAATATTTGTTTAAATTTTTTCTTTAATTGAAAATACAACTAATTTTGTAAATTTAAAATAGATTGTTTAAAAAATATTTCTTTAATTGAAGGCTTATGCCCTTGGTTAAAAACTAAATTTTTTAGTGTAAAAGCCTTTTTTTTGTTTCAACTAATTTTTCAACTCGAAATTTAACTTTTTTATGTTTTTAAGATTCATCTTTTTTAGTTGAAACTTTTCATTTTATGGGAAAAAAAATAATTTTCTTGTTGTGAAATTTCATTTTTGTTGGGCAAAAATGCATCAGTTTCATCGAAAATTAATTTTTTGCTGAAGTCATATTTATGTTTAAAATTAAATTTTCCTACAGAAAAATCGTCTTGTCAAAATGTCATTTTTTGTTGTTAAAAATCCGTCTTTTTTATGGGAAATTAATTTTTTTGGAAGTAACTTATTTCTTATTTTAAAAATTCATATTTTGAACGTGAAAGGTCAACTGAAATCTTTTTTTAACAGAAAGTTCAATTATTTTTGTTAAATACTTATCTGCTTTAGTAGAAATTTCATTTTTTTTATCAAAATGCAACTTTATGGTTAAAAATTATTCTTCTTTGAGTATTCATTTATTTTGTTTGACATATATATTTTTTTAATCACTTTGTTAAGAAACCATTTTTAAAAATTTATTTATCATTTTAGTTAAAAATTCATCTCTATGGTTTAAAGTAGAACTGTTTTGTTTAAAATTAATTTTTTAACTCAAAATGTAACTTTCAGCTTGAAATTTTCAGTTCGAAATTCTCCTTTTATGGGCAAAAAAAATCATTTTCTTGGTTTAAAATTTCATTCTTCTTGGTTCAAAATGCATCAGGTTTCGTGTAGATTTAACTTTTTGCTGAAGTCATATTTTTTGTTTGAAAATTCAATTTTTCTAGAGAAAAATCGTCTTTTTTAAAAAGTCATTTTTCTTTTTTGTTACAAATTCGTCTTTTTAAATTGAAATTTCAGTTTTGTTTCGAAGAAACTTAGTTCTTTTTTAAAAATGCATATTTTCATCCTGAAAAGTCAACTGAAATCTGTTTTTAACCGAAAATTTAACTGTTTTTTTTTTTTTTTTTTTGACAACTCATGTTTTTGATTTAAAAATTCATATGTTTTAGTAGAAATTTCGTTGTTTTTTGTGTGAAAATGCTACTTTTTGATTTAAAAATATTGAACTATTTTATTTGACCTATTTTTTTAATCACTTTGTTAAGAAATCATTTTTTTTATTTATTTATCATTTTAATTCAAAATTTATCTCTGTGGTTTAAAGTTTTAGCCATTCAACTATTTTGTTTCAAAGATTTGGTTGAATCATTTTGTTAAGAAGTAATTTTTTTAGAGATTATGTTTTTAATTAAAAATTCATCTCTTTGGTTTAAAATTAACATTGTCACAAATTTATTTTTTTCATTGAATCACTTAATCACTTTGTTAAGAAATAAGTTTTTTTTAAGATGTATGTTTTTAATTGAAAATTCATCATTTTGGTTTAAAATTTAACTATTTTTTTTGTAATTTATCTTTTTTAATTGAAAATTCAACTATTTCGGTAAAAGTTAAACTACATTGTTACAAATTTATTTTTATGATTAAAGACTTTTGTCTTTGGTTAAAAATAAACTGTTTGATGGAAAAACCTTATTTTGGTTCAAAATTAATTTTTCAACTCAAAATTTAACATTTCCATTTTTTAAAGATTCATCCTTTTTTACTTGAAAAGTTTTCTTGTTTGGGAAAAAAATCTTTTTGCTTTGAAATTTCATTTTTTGTTTTGAAATTTCATTATTTTGGTTAAAAATGCATCAGTTTCGTGTAAAATTAATTTTCTACTGAAGTCATATTTTTTGTTTCAAAATTCAATTTTTCTATAGAAAATTCGTTTTTTCGTTTGAAGGTTCAACAATTTAGATAATTTTTTTTTCTTTATTGATAAATAAAATCATGATTAATTATTAAAGAATTCACAATGTAATGCGTTAGAAAATTTTTTATTTGAAGTTAAGGGATGATTGTATTAACAAACTTCAATGGTTAAAGCAAAAAAAACTTCAACACAAATGCTAATCTTCGAGAATTTAGAATTAACAAATGTTTTAAAAATATTTCCAATGTACAAATCCCTAATAAAATAACCGAATCTCTAGCCTTGGGAAAAAAATTTAGTGTTCCTGAGATTACCAATACAATTCCTGTAAACAATATCATGGTAAATATTGAAAACTTCATAAGAAATTTATACAATGATGATGACAAGTTAAAAATTAGGAAAACTGTAACAGAATTAATTCCAAATCATAATATAAACAATAAATTTAAAAATAATGATAAAATTACAGAAACTATATTAAATTTTCAAAAAAAAATCACCACGACTTACTATTTATGAACGCTGATAAAGGCAATATTATGGTAGCAGCAAATAGAAATGGTTATAATCATACATTTCTATCTCTGAAATTGTTTGCATACTGGAATCCTTTTTTATTAAATATCTTATATTTTTGTGTTTTGTATTTTCCAGGCTTTTGGTACAAATGCAGAAGCGATAGACTCGCTTTTGTTGAGAGGAATCATCAACTGGGGAAGACCCGTGGCGGATATTATTGCTGATGGAAATTTGTATATTCAAGAGGCGAGAAACTCAGAAGATTCGGGTCTCGTTAGTATTCTTTTGGAAGGACCACCAAACAGTGGGAAAACTGCTCTTGCTGCTCAGATTGCCAAGAACTCGGACTTTCCCTTTATCAAAGTTTGCCAACCTCAGGAAATGGTTGGTTTTACTGAAACTGCCAAGTGTTTGCAGATACGAAAGGTATTTTTATATATTTTAAACCCTTTTTATCAACACAGAGTCGTCACTTGATCCGCAAAAACCAGAAAACGACGAAGAATTTAATTTTTAAAAACGGGAAATTTACTTCTTATTGCAGTAAAATTAAAGTTTTTATTATTTTAAGAATTTTGGTTAGTTTAGAAAAGTGATTTCCTATATCTCTGAAGTCTCGGAGCATTTTTTTTAAAGAATTATAATTCGGATTTAGAAGAAAGTAGTTTAAGAAATCCCGGTACCAAGTCAGGATTAGTTACAATGTAACATTTCCTTATTGCAAATTTAAAAAAAAACAGTGTGACTTCTTACCTGGAGAACCTGAAAAACCTGGAATTGTCAGGGAATTTTTATATACCTGGAAAAACCTGGAAATGTTATGGAATTTGTTCAGAAGCCAGAAAATTTTTTAGAGAGCGTGCTTCGTTGTTTTTTTTTTTTTGAAATTTGTTTTTTTTTAACTGAAAATTTAATGCTTTCTATTTTTTAATGAACATTTATATTTTGAGTTGAACTATTTCTCTTGAAAGGTTATTTTTTTGTTTGAAAATTTATCAATTTAATTGAAAATTCATCTCTTCGTTTGAAAATACCACTACTTGGTGGAAAAATTTAACAATCGCAACTGAGTATTCCATTATTTTATTTTGAAATCCGTCTCTTTGGCTGAAAATTAATAGTTCAACTAAAAATTTAACTATTTAATTTTTGGTTGATAATTTATATTTTTTAGTTGAAATTTCACCTTTTTGGTAGAAAATTAATTTTTTTTGGTTAAAAAAGCAACTTTGTGGTTGAAAATTCATCTGTTTTGGTTGAGGATTAAACTGTATTTTCTGAAAAATTATTATTTTTCGTTTGAATTAATTTTTTCATTTAAATTAAAATCTTTTTCGTTGATATGTCAACTTTCACATTTTTTGGTGAAAATTCATCTTTTTTTGTTAGAATTCAGCCGTTTGTGATTTAAAATTAAAATTTTTTAAATTGAAATATCAATAACTACATTTTTCGTTAATAATTAATTTTCTTTATTGAACATCCAACTGCTTAGTTTAACAATAAGCTTCTTGGTTAAAAATTCACTCTTTTTTTTTTTTGAAGATTCATAATTTTAGTTAAAAATCTATCTCTTTGGTTGAAAATTTAACTAATCCAGTTAAATTTCTGTAATTTTAGTTGAAAATTTGTCTTTTTGGTTGATAATTAATCTTCTATAGTTATAAATTTTCGTTTTTACTTTTGATAATAAATAATCTTATTAATAAAAATTTAAATATTCTATTTTTGATAGAGAAATTATCTTTTTTCGTTGAAAATTCAACTATTTGGTTGAAAATTCATGTATTTTGTTAAAAATTCATCTTTTAGGTAGAAAATTCGTCAATGCTGTTGAAAATGCAATATTTTTACCTAAAATGTTTGTAATTTAAAGCAATTTAAATTAAATTTATTATATAATAATATAATGTAATTATAATTATTATAATATTCACATTATTTCCTTTTTTCTCAAAAAATCTTATTATTTCCATTGTCTTTAAAGGATTTCTACGCATCTGGAAAATATCTTTTATTCACAAAATTAATTAAATATCCACTGAATTTTAAGTATGAGATTCACAATTTTTACACATTTAAATATTTACAAGTACCAAAAAAACATTATTTATATTGAACTCGTGAACTTTTATACACATTCCGAGTCAATTGTTTAAACAAAATGCGAAATTTTTTCCAGGATTAGAGTAGACACTTTGATAAAAAAGAAAGTACTTTAAGTAGTTTTCAGGATTTTTTTAAATTGCAATAGAAATTTTTTTACATTGTTAATTGCGAATGCATCTTTTGTTTAGTTAAAAATTCAACTACTCGCGGTTAAAAAACTATTTTCTTAAAATTCAATATTTTTTAAATAAAGATTCATCATTTTAATTGAAAATTCATCTCTTTGAAAATATAAGTATTTTCTTAAAAAAATTTTTTTAGCTATAAATTTAACTATTCCAGTAGAAAACTTAACTACTTTGCTAAAAATAGGTTTTTACTTTTTATTAAGAATTAGATTTGCAACGGAAAACTCATATATTCTATTTTTCGTTAAAAATTTCTCTTTTTTGTATGAAAATTAAACTATTTAATTCGAAATTGATATTTTTTCTGTAAAAATTAAACTATTTGTTTGAAAATCAACATATTTGGTTAAAAATCGATTTTTTAAATGAAAATTAATCTCATTGGTTAAATTTAATCTTCTTGTTCAAACATTCTTCTATTTGCTTAAAATTTTAAGTATTACAGTTAAATATTGATCATTTTATTTGAAATTTCATCGTTTAGGTTGAAAATAAAATTACTTAGTTAAAAGTTAAACTATTTTGTTGAATATTAATTTTTTTGTTTAAAAATTCATCATTTTAATTGAAAATTTATTTCTTTGGTGGAAATATGAGCTATTTAATTGAAAACTTGTTTTTTTCTTTGGGTGAAATTGAATTTTTTTTACAATTTAACTATTTTGTTGAAACTTCCTTTGGTTTTCGATAAAAACTTATTTTGTTTTTTAAACGGAAAATTTAACTATTATTCCATTTGAATTTTCCATAATTATAGATAAAAATTCATTTCTATCATTAAATATTCATTTTTTGACTAGAAATTTTATTCTGTTTTTGGTTAAAATTTTTCTTTTTCAGTTGAAAATTCATATTTTTTTGTAAAAATGATTCTCTTTGGTAAAGATTTAATTATTCAAGGTAAAGATTTACAATTTTAGTTGAAAATTTATCATTTTTTGAAAATGTTATTATTTTTTGAGTTAGTTTTTTTTTCTAAGGTTAGTTTTTTTTGTGGAAAGTAATTTTTTTAACTGGAAATTTAACGTATTCCAATTGAATATTTCATAGTTTTCGTTAAAAATTCTTCAGTATTTCAGTTATATATTCATAATTTTAGTTGAAAATTTATCTTTTAGGTTAGAAATAAATTTACTTGGATGAAAAAAAACTCCTGTATTGAAAATTTTTTATTATTGAAAATTCTTTACTTTAATTCAAGTTTATTTCTTTGGTTGAAAAATGAGCTGTTTAATTGAAAACTTTTTTTCTCTTAGGATGAAAAGGAAATTTTTTACAGAAAATTGAACTATTTTATTCAATTTTTTGTCTGAAAAAGATTTTTTTCCGAAACTGAAAATTAAAATACTATTCCAGTTCACTGTTCCATAATTTAAGTCGAAATTTATTTTTTTGGTTGGTCATTCATTTTTTGACTGATTGATTTTTTTAACTCAAAACTTAATTGTTTAATTTTTGGTTGACAATTTATCCTTTTTAGTAAAAATTACTTTTTTGTGGCGGAAAGTTCAACTGTTTCAGTTAAAAATTCATTGCTTTAGTTTAAAACTCGTTTTTTTGTTTAAAATAAAATTATTACAGTTGAAGATTCATCGTTTTAGTTGGAAATTCTTTAATTAAGATAGAAATATTTTTTTACTAAAAATGTAATTCTTCCATTTTCTGTTAAAAATTGATTTTTTTATTGTTCAAAATTCAATTATTTGGTTTAAAATTTTTCTTCTTTGATTAAAAATTCAACTGTTTTATTGAAATTTATGTATTTTGTTGAGAAATTGTTTTTTTTTTATTGAAAATTAACGTGTTTGTTTGAAAAATAATCTTATTGTTTAAAACTTTACTTTTTTGTTAAAAAATACAAGTATTTTAGTTAAATATTCATCTTTGTAATTAAAAACTTGTCTTTTTGGTTTAAAATTCCATCGTTCCAGTTAAAGATTTATAATTTTATTTGAAAATTCATGTGTTATGCAGTTTTTACTCGGTCGTGTTAAAAGATGTCTAGAATGAACGAAATCAAAGAATTTTTAGTTGTAAATTTGTATTTAAGAATATCAAAAAGTAATAAAATTAATTTTCGAATATAAAACAGTTTAGTGGAACCTCAATTTTTAAAGAAACGGGAATTTATGGTAATATTTTTTTTACAAAAAGCAAGAAATTTAGGAGTAGGGTTTGTAAAATTCAAATTTTGCTTCGGCACCCAAATTCTGGTATTTAATTTTATGGTCTTGAATCTGACAGAACTTTCAGTTTTCTTTCGAACAACAGAGTAAAATTTAAAAAAAAAACTTAAAAATTAACAATATCCTAGCGATTTTTCTGAAAATTTAACAAGACAATCTACTGTTTTCTATTCTAAAGTATGTAATAAGATGAGAAGTTATAGAACTATCATTAAGTTTGAGTTCAAATTTGTGAAATTTCTATTTAAAAAATATTGTTTTCATTAATTTACACATACATTGGATAAAGTATATAAATATACAATATTTTTGATAATTGATGAAAATTGATATCCTAACTGCAGAATAATTATATAATTATAATATTTTTGTATACTTCTGACAAAAAAAACAATAAGATAATCCAAAATTGTTGAAAGATTCTAAATCTTGTTCAAATTATGATTTTTGTTTGAAAAATCCAATTTTCGATGCGATCCCCCAACTGTTTCAAAATTATGAATTCTCTTTGAAATCTAATGATTAAAAAAAAATTTAATATCCGACGAAAAACTCCATCGCAATTCTGATATTGTTCAAGCTTGATTTTATCATATTACATCATTATATTTAGTTTAAAATTCATCTTTTAGATAGATAATTTAACAATTTGTTAGAAAATTTGAGTATTTGGTCAAAAATTAATTTATTGTAGAAAATGTCTTTTTCTTACTTCAAACTTGAACTCATTTGTTAAAAATTTGTCTTTTTCGTTTGAAAATTCAACTACTAAGTTAAAACTTGAACTAATTTGCAAAAAAATTAATTTTTTTGTAATAGATTTATCATTACAGTTGAAAATTCGTCTTTTGGCTTAAAATTTCCACAATTTGATAGAAATGTCTTCGTTTGGCTTGAAAATTAAACTCTTTTATTAAAGAATTTGGCTTTCTAGTTTAAAAATGAGACTTTTCAACTTAAAATTAATCTAATTTGGAAAAAATTCCGTTTTTGTAGTAATGTTTTTATCATTTCAGTTAAAAATTCTACTATTTGGTTCGAAATTAACTTTATTTTGTTATTAATAATAATAATAACGTGTCGTGTTTCTGGTTTGAAATTTAAACTGTGTAGTTGAAACTTTAAAGCTCTAACATTCCTCTTTTTGTTTAAAAATTAACTTATTGTAGAAATTTCGTTTTTCGACTTGAAAATTCAACTCTTTCAGTAAAAAATCTGGCTTTCTAGTTTAGAAATTCAACTACTTAGCTTAAACCTAAAATAATTCGTAAAAAATTCTTTTTGTGGTAATAGCTTCATTTCAGTTCAAAATTCGTATTTTTGCCTAAAAACTCTACTATTTGGTTCTAAACAAACTTTTTTAAAATTCGCGTGCGCGCGCGTGTATGTGTGTATGAAATAATAAAGTTTTTTATAGAAAGTTCTTCTTTGGGCTAGAAAATTCAACAATTTGTGACAATATTCGTATTTTTGATTAAAAATTAACTTATTTTAGAACAATCGTTTTTTTTAACCTGAAAATTCAATTGTTTTGTAAAAAATTGATCAGTTTTGTTTGAAATTTCAACTATTAGTTAAAACTTAAACTAATGTGTAAAAATTTAATTTTTTAATAGAAAATTCTTTTATAAAACTTAAAAATTGAAAAAATCGTAGCGATTTTTCTGAAAATATTAAAATACAATCTGCTGTTTTCTGTCCTTAACTATTTAAAAAAATGAGAAGTCAGGAAACTATCATTAAGTTTGAGTTCAAATGTGTAAAGTTTCTATTTAAAAAAATATTTATTTGAATTAATTTACACATACTCTCCATTACAAGCGATACACTTCTTCATACGTAGAAACCAGTCGTCGAACCAATCTTCCCATTTTTCTTTCGGAATAAAACTTGCCTCTTCTTTAAAGTTTGCAATAAGCTGCTCATGCGAAGAGTATTTTTGACCACTCATATTCACCTTCATATACGGTAATAATCCAAAATCACAAGGAGCTAAATCCGGACTATACTCGGGATGATTAACAACCTTCATTCCCATCTTTTCGAAAAATTCTTGAGTAACACCAGCCCGATATGCAAGTGTATTATCGTGGTGAAAAAAAAGAAAAGGAAAGAAAAGACAATATCTTTCATAATTAGTGAAAATTGATATCCTACTTACAGAATAATTATATAATTATAATATTTTTGTATACTTTTGACGAAAAAAGAATAGCATAATCCAATATTGTTGAAAGATTTACTAATTCTTGGTCAAATTATAATGATTTTTGTTTGAAAATACAAGTTTTCGATGTAAATCAAAAAAATGTAACAGAAAACTGTTTCAAAATTGTGATTTCTCTTTTAAATTTATTTTTTTTTTATTTTAATGTCCGACGAAAAACACTAATGCAATCTGAAATAGTTCAAGCTTGATTTCATTATGTTAAACTAAATGAAGCCGCAGATTCTCTTATCCGAAAAGTATGTGGTTTGAAAGAAACTTTTTATTTGTAAAATTGATCTTTTTTAGTTAAAAAATGAACTGTTCTGATGAAAATTAGCCTTTTTGGGTTGCAAATTTTACTATTTTGGTACAAAAATTTAACGACTTGGTTGAAAAATCATATTTTTGGTTTGAAAATTCAACAGTTTGATAGAAAATTCGTCTTTTCCATTAAAACATAACTCATTGTAATAAAAATTTGTTTTTTTACGTGAAAATTCAACTCTTGACTTCAAAATTCGTTTTGGCTAGAAAATACAACAATTTGATAGAATATTCTTTTTTTTTCGTTAAAAATTAACTTCTTGTAGAACATAATTTTTTTTCCTTTTCTTGCAAATAGAAACTTTTAGTTAAAAACTCGTCTTTTTTGTTTAAAAATTCAACTGCTTAGTTCAAACTTGAAATGATTGGGAAAAAAATTCATTTTTTTGTAATGGATTTATCATTTAAATTGAAAATTCATCTTTTGGCTTGAAATTGGAACAATTTGGTAGAATATCGTTTCTTTTTTTACTTGAAAATTCCATTTTTTGTAAAAAATTCGTCTTTTAAGTTAAAATTTCAACAAATTTCTATTTTAAAAATTGGATAACTTAGTTGAAAATTGAACTTATTTCTGAAAAATTCTTCCTTGTCTTGAAAATTTTAATATTTGGTTCGAAATTAACTTTTTTAAAATTATATTTGTTCGTATATTTATATTTTATTGTTTTTTCGCTTGAAAATCGAAAATTTTGATATAAAATTCGTCTTTCTGGTTAAAAATTAACTTATTTTAGAAACTTCCCTTTATTTACTTGAAAATTGAATTGTTTTTTTTTTAATTTGTCTTTCTGGTTTGAAAATGTAAATACTTAGTTGAAACTTAAACTAATTTTTATAAATATATTTTTTATATTTATTAAATTTAACAATTTTTTTTAGAAAATTCGTCTTTTTGATCAAAAATTAATTTATTGTAGAAAATTATTTTTTTACTTGAAAATTGAACTCTTTTGTTAAAAGTTTCTCTTTTTTATTTGAAAATTCAACAGCAAAATATTTAATCAAAAAATAGTTTTTCTGGTTTGAAAATACAACTATGTAGTTAAAATTTAAAGTAATTTATAAAATTTCATTTTTTTTGCTAATATCTTTATCTTTTCAGTAAAAAATTCGTTTTTTGGCTTGCAAATTCAACAATTCGGTAGACAATTCGTCTTTTTGGTAAAAAATTAACTTATTGTAGAAAATTTCTATTTTACTTGAAAATTCAATTCTTTTATTAGCAATTAATCTATTGGGTTTCAAAATTAAATTACTAATTCAAAAATGAAACTTATTTATAAAAAATTCATCTTTTTGGCAATAGATTCATCTTTTCAGTTAAAAGTTCGTTTTTTTCTTCGAAATTCAATTCTTTTATTTAAAATTCATCTTCTCGTTTCAAAATTCAACGAATTATTCGAAACTTAAACTAATTTGTGAAAAAAATCATCTTTTTGGTAATAGATTCATGATTTCAGTTTAAAATTCACCTGTTATCTTGATAATTCAACTATTTGGTTAAAAGTTAAACTTAATGGTTGAAAATTCCTGTATTTAAAAAAAATCATATTTTGTGGTTGAAAATGCAAGTATTTTGTAGAAAGTTTATTTTTTGGACAGAAAATTAAACATTTTAAATGACTTTTTTTTCTTCATTCACTTAAAAATGTACCTTGACTGAAAATTCAAATCTTTTTTTTTTAAATTGACTTTTTGGTTTGAAAGTTCAACTACTTGGTTGAAACTTGAAATACTTTGTTTCGGTATAAAACGCCAACAAAACGATAATACAACATAATCATAAATTGCTCAAAAATTGTTAATCGTCTTCAAAATTTATATTAATATTTTTTTCAATATAATGATTTTTGTACTAAATGTACTGGTTTTCGGTATAAAACGCCAATTTAATCCAAAATTGTGAAAAAATTGCTAATCATACAAAAAAAGTGCAATTTTCCGACAAAAAACAATAACTTAATCAAAAATTGTTAAAAGATTCTAAATCTTTTTCAAATTATAATTATTTTTGTTTGAAAATATTCTAATTTTTTTTTGCGATTTTTTGAAGGCTTAAGAGATAATCGGGGCAAACTTGCTCAAATTTTCTACAAGAATTAAAATTTAATTTAGGGTAAGAACCTGGCTACTTTTATGCTACAACATTTTATTTTATGAATATTACAAAAAGTAGTATATTAATTACTCTAGAAAAAGTAGTTCAAGCGAACAGTGATAAAAAAAAGAACCTTATAAAGATACTCGTATCAGTCAGCTGATAAAAAACATGTTTTCTAACCATTTTTTTCTGTATAATAACTACAAGTGTTGGCGTAACTCTGAGAACAATTTTAACAAAATGCTGGGAAAAAATCGTCGTTTTTCTTTTAAAAAAATTGCATAAGAGTTCAATGAAATTTTTAATCGTGTAAATTTTTTTTTATTAGCAGAGGGAAAACTTTAAATGACTGGGAATTCGAATCAATGACCCAGATTTTTTATAAATTTAAAAAAAAAAATCGGTATACATTTGATTTCAACCGTTTTTTAAATAATTCTTTTTATTTATTATCTTTTTTAACTATATCCTTCAATTTAGTATGCGTAATTCGAAAATATTATCTTTAAAAATTTCCCATTTCAGATTTTAATTTTTAAGCGTACATTTTAATTTAATGGATTTTAAAATGCAGTTCACAATTTTAGAATTTCCAGATTTTAAATTTAGGAGTTCTTAAATAATTTTAAAAATAATTTCAAATTAAAAAAAAATGTAAAAGAATATGTAGATTATTCAAGATTTTGAAATAATATTTTGAAGCATACTAAGGATTTTTAAACTATGTAAAATAAAAATAATTTTAGTTTTAATTTAAGAAGTGTTTAGTTTATAGAAAAATTGTAATCGTTTATTTTTTAATGATCTTAGCTTAAAATTGCTTAATATGGTATAATTTAAAACATTTTTAAATTCATTGATTGATTCTTCAATTTAAAGCTTTGAAAATGATAACTGCATTTAATTTAAAATTCTTTATTTCACTTTGAGTGCTTTAATTGGCAGCTTAGTTTTTATTATTTCAAATAGAACAATTTTTATCTTTAGAGTTCGAATTTTTTAATTTCATTGACCGTGAAAAAAATGGCCAACCTGTCTAAATCAGAATTTCTTTGAACTTAAAAATACTTTTTTTTTGCAAATAAAAATTTGCCAGAATTTGAAACTTTCCTCTTCCGAATTTTCGAAAAAGTAATTTAATACATTTCTGAATTCTAATAAAAAATCTTGTAAATAAATGTAATGCTGACTTAAAATAGGGAACACTTGACATGGAACGAGATAAATAAGAATTTGTTTAATTTTAAACATTCTTTTTTTACAAACAAAAATTTGAAACGAATTTGAAACTTCCCTCTTCCAAATTTTCGAAAAAGTGATAAAAAGGGAGCATTTTGAAAAGAATTTAAATTTTGATTAATGAAAAGGGAATTTACGTACACAGTCCCTGTTTAAAGTCAGAATTTGTTTGAATTTAAAATGCTTTTTTTTTGCAAATAAAAATTGTCTAGAATTGGAAACTTTCCTCTTCACAATTTTAGAATGAGTGAGTTCTATATTTCTAAATTACAATAGAAAATGTTGTTAACGATAATAATTATGACTTGGAATAGGGAATTTTCGAGTTATAAATTTCTTTTTGGAACGGAATTTTTTTAAAGATAAATAATTGTTTGAATGTGAAAATTCTTATATTTTCAAATAAACATGTATTAGAATTTTAATTAATTATAATAGAAAATGTTGTCAAGAAATGTTGTTCTGATTTGGAACAAGCACCTAGAAAGCCTGAAAACCCTGGAATTGTCACGGAATTTTCATATACCTTTTTAAAAACCCGGAAATTTCAGGTCATTTTTTAAATGTCAGGGAATTTTTCGAGGACGGGCCTATTTTTTAAAATGCCAATATGTATCTATGTTTTTTGAAAATTTAAGTATCTAGTTGAAAATGTACGTATTTTGATGAAAAATTTGTTCCTTTTTGTAGAAAATTCATCTTTTAGCTTAAAAATTTAACAGTTATTTTCCATTTTTTCTCTCTCTTGACTTAAAATTTCTCATTAGTTAAAAATTCATGTCAGTTTAAAACGTCTTTTTTTTGTGTTCAACTGAATTTGCTCAAAAATTAAAAAAAAAATTGTTGAAATATCAGCTACTACATTTTTGGTTCAGAGTTCATATTTTTTTGAATATTGAAATGATTGAAAATTCTGTTCTATACTAAAAAAGAAGCTATTTTGTGGAAAATTCCTTTTTTCTCTGGCTGAGAATTAAATTTTTAACTGAAAATGTGACTATTCCAGATTAAAAAATTTATTTTTATTTTGTTTTTCGTTTAAAATTTATTTTCTTTTTTTAACTCAAAATGTAACTAATTATTTAAGTTGGAAATTCCATCATTTTGGTTAAAAATTCTTCTTTTTGGTTGAGCATTAATTTTTTTCAAATAAAAATTTAACGATTCAATTTTGAATTTTTCATTTTTGAATTTTTATTTATTATTTAATTTTTGATTGGATTATTGATCAATTATTACAGTTAAAGATTCAAGGTTCAACTATTTGGTTAAAAATTGATTTTTTTGTTTGTTGAAAATTGAAATATTAGATTGAAAATTATTGTGTTTTCTTGAAAATAGTATTTTTTTGTAGAAAAATATTCATCATTTTCTTTGTAAATTTATCATTATGGTTAAACATAAAACAACTTGGTTGAAAGTGAAACTTTTTTGTTAAAAATTTATTTTATTTATTTCTTATTTTGATTGGATTTTGATTGGATTATTGATCAATTATTACAGTTCAAGATTCAAGGTTCAACTATTTGGTTAAAAATTGATTTTTTTGTTTGTTGAAAATTAAAATATTAGATTGAAAATTAATGTGTTTTCTTGAAAATAATCTTTTTTTGTAGAAAAATATTCATCATTTTCAATGTAAATTTATCATTATGGTTAAACATAAAACAACTTGGTTGAAAGTGAAACTTTTTTGTTAAAAATTTATCTTTTTGATATGAAATTAATCTACCCATGGTGATGATTGATTAATTTAGTTGAAAGTTCATCACTTTGATTGTAAATTTGTTGTTTTGCGTGGAAAATTAATTTGTTTCAACTGCAAATTTTTTTATTCCATTCTTGGTTTAAAGCTGAATAGTATTTTTAGTAGAAAGATTAACTATTTGATAGATAGATGATCTTGTCGAAGATAAAATATTTTTACCTAAATATGTACTGAACTTTAAATATTAGAAGATAGAATAAAAACTTGTTAAAATCATTATCAAATTTATGGACTTTATGGAATGAATAAGAACTACAAAAAAATTATTATAATAAACTATAATTGTAATTCATTGGCAAATATCAAAAAAGGCCTCTTAATTTTTTTTCAAATATTTGATTTCAAGTTGATTGTTTAAAAAAATGCGAAATATTTTAATATCTCCGTGCTATAAAAAATTATGCCTGGAAAAGACTTAAGATACCAGAAAAAACGTGGAATTTTCAGGTCATTTTTCCAGGATTTGATTAGACATCCTGATACAAGGAATTTTTTTTTTATTTGTAAATAAAAGTAATTGTGTTTTGTAGCTATGTAATTTTCAGAAAGAATTAAAATTGACCAAGAATGAGGAACTAAATTGAAAAATTATTTAAATCCATAGAATTTCATAAGAATAATGAAAATAATAAATTTTTTTTCAGATATTCGACGATGCTTATCGTTCACAACTCAGCTGCATTTTGGTCGACAATATTGAGCGTTTGTTGGATTATGGTGCGATTGGTCCGAGGTATTCTAACATAACATTGCAAGCTTTGCTAGTTTTGCTGAAGGCGAATCCTCCACGTGGTCGAAAGCTTTTAATTCTCTGCACCACGAGTCGCAGGTAATTTTTCAATCAATAAAGTAAATAATAACAAAAATAATTACACTTCTGAAGTAGCCGTAGTTTAAGGAATACCTGTAAATCATTAAAAAGTTTGAGAATTTTCTAGGTCAGAAGAAATCAGGAAAATGTCAGGGATTTTGAAGAAAAATATCTTGTCAAAGTCAAGGATAATAAATTTGGATTTTTTAAGTTTTAATTTGCAATTGGTCAGGGAAAAGTCAGGGAATTTTGAGATTGTATTTTGAAAATGAAGTTTGCGGTCACCCTGATTTAATAGTCTTGTTGATACTTTATTTTCCTGGTATTTTCTTTTTCTAATTCCTTTTTTTCCAGTTGCATCCTCATGGAAATTATATTTTTAGTTTACATTTTATTATTTGTTTGAAAATTCAACTATTTTAGTAGAATATTATCCTTTTTAATGAAAATTAAACTATTTTTGACAATTAATTTTTTTGATTTAAAAATTCAGCTCTTTTCGTAAAATTTTAATTTACTTTGGGAACTGTTTTTTATTTGAAATTAAATTTTTTTTTGAAATATTTACCATGACATTAATAGTTGAGAATTCATCTTTTTTGAAACTTCATCTCTGGTTAAACTTTTTTTTTAATGATAATTAATTTTTTTAACTGCAAATTTAACCATTCCAGGGAATGATTAATTATTTTAAATGAATATTCATCTCGATGATTGCAAGTTTAAAAACTTTGATAATAGGTTTTTTTTTTCATTAAAAATTAATTTTTAAATTGACAATGTAACTTTTCCATTTTTAGTTGTAAATTTATATTTTTTAGTCGCAAATTTATATTTTAGGGTTGAAATTTGAACAGTTTTACAGAATATTTAACTTTTTATTTAAATGTTCAACAATTTAGATACATTTTTTGTCTTTCTTGACTCAAATTTCTTCTTTTTTTCTGGAAAATTAAACTTCAAGGTTGAAAGGTGATTTCCTTTGTTAAAAATTCACCTTTTTTGTTTGAAGATTCATCACATTTGGTTGAAAATTTATCTATTTAATTAAAATCTAAATTATTTTTTTGAAAATGTGTCTTTTTGGTAGGTTGAAAATTAAACTTTTTTTCATAAAATTCGTTTTTTTTTATTGAAATTTGCATCTTATATTACAATATTCTTTGAAAATTCATGTTTTTTTTTTAGTTGAAACTTTTATTACATATTTGATAGTTGAATCACTTTCTTAAAAAAAAATTATTTTTCTTTAAGGTCTTTGATTAAAAATTAAACTATTTTGTTAAAAATTGGTTTTTTTAAGAATAAATCCTCAACTGAAAATGTAGCTTTACCATTTTTAATTGAAAATTCATATTTTCGAGTTAAAAATGTATCAATTTGACAGAAAATTCATCTTTTGGTTCGAGAGTTGAACAATTTGGATAAACTTCTTTTTTTTCTTTCATGCCCAAGAATTCTTTATTTGTTGGAAATTCGTTTTTTGATTGAAAAATTTAACTCCTGGGTTGAAAGTTGAACTACTTTGTTAAAAATTCTTTGTGTGTGTGTTTGGTTTTGAAAATTCAAGTGTTTTGTAGAAAATTTGTCTTTTTACAAAATTTTTTAATTACTAGTTGAATATTTATCCTTTTACCTAGAAATTTAAATATTTGTTTAAAAATTCATGTATTTTTTCGGAAACGAGTATTTTTTGGTTTAAAATTAAGTTTTTTGGTTGAAAGGTGAACATTACTCAAATTTTTTTCTGAACATTCATTATTGTTATTTTTTAAATCATCTCTTTGGTTGAAAACTAAACTATTTGGTTGGAAATTCGTCTTTTTTGTTGAAAATGAATATTTTCTGGTTGAAAATTCGATTTTTTTGTAGAAATGTTGTCCTTTTGATTGAAAATTTGTCTTCTTTGGTTAAAGGTTGAACTACTTTGTTAAAAAATCATTTTTTGGCCGCAGGTTAATCATTTTCGATTTTTCGTTGAAAATTTAACCTTTTTATTTGAAAATTCAACTATTTGTTTGAAAATTCATGTTTTTTTACATGAAATTTTTATCTTTTTTATAGAAAATTAATCTTCTCGGTCAAGCAGTAAAAAATTCTACTATTTTGTTGACAATTAAACTGTTTTGTTAAAAAGTAATCTTTTCTTTTTATTGAAAATTCCACTGTTCCCTTGAAAATTCAGCCTTTTAGACTGAAAATTCATTTATTTTGAGTGAAATAAATAAATTAAAAAATGTTAAATATGAAATTTATTTATTTCGTTGATAAGAGGTATGTGAAAAATATCACAAGATTAAAATTCGGGTCTTTGAATATTAATGGTGAGAGAATATAAAAAATTGTTGGGAGAAAAGTCAAGAAGTTTTGAAAATGAAATTTTGTGTCCACCCTGACTTTAGATTTTTTTCAGGCAAGTCTTGGAGGATATGGAGATGCTGTCAGCCTTCCGGAAAGTACTTCACGTTCCGAATTTATCCACTCCCGATAATCTTCTTTCAGTTCTCGAGGAAGTTGACATATTCTCGAAACAGGAAATGGCATCTCTACACGCAAAATTGCAGGGCAAACGGTGAGTGTAAAACCTAGATATACTGAATCTTAAATTCTGAAATTATTGGATTAATAATAAGTGTGTCTACTCTTCTAGAAAACCTGTAATTGTCAGAGAATTTTCATATGCCTGGATAAACATGGAAATGCCAAAGAATTTTTTTTGACGGAATTTTTACGAGAATATGCTTAAATTTTTTTAATTCGTAATATAAAATTAATTATCAATGTTTATTATTTTGTAAAAGTAGCCTCATATTCCTGGAATGAACTATTTTAGTATAAATTTGTCTTCTTAAGTTAGAAATTTAACTATTTTGTTATAAATTAATTTTTTTGGTTGAAAATTGATATTTTCTGGTCGAGAATTGAACTGTTTTGAAAAAAATTCGTCTTTTTCGATTTGAAAATTCAATAGTTTTCTTGGAAGTAAACTTTTTTGTTTAAAATATTAAGTTTTTGGTTGAAAATTCAAATGTTTTGTGAAAATATCGCCTTTTTAGCTGAAAAATTCAAAAATTTGATTTACATTTGTTGCACTTTCTGTTGTTGTAGAAATTTAATCTTTTTTTATTTAAAAACGCATCGGTTTGGTTAAAAACTAATCTGGTCTGGTTGAAAATTCCACTATATTGTCGAAAAGTCTCCGCTTTTTTAAGATTCATTATTTTAGTTAAAAATTATCTCTTTCATTGAAAATTGAACTATTTTAATAAAAATTCGTATCTTTTTGTATCAAAATAATTTTTTTTTTTACTAAAAATTTATTCTTCTAAAAATGCAATTCTTTGCTTAAAAATTCAACAGTTTGATTGAAATTTCTTATCTTTCTTGGCTGAAAAATCTTTTTTGGTTGAAAATTCGTATTTTTGGATGAATTCAACTGTGTTGTTTAATTTTAAATCAGGCTCTTTTTTGGTTAAAATATCAACTTATACATTTTTTGTTGGGAAATCATCTTTTCTGGTTGAAAATTCAACTACTTTGTAAAAAATTAGTTTTTTTAGTTTAAACTTCCATCTTAATTAAAAATGTATTGGCGTATAAATAATTTTTTAATAGAAAATTTTCTTTTTAGTTTAAAAATCAAATTTTTGGTTGCAAATTCTTTATATTTCGTCGAAAATTTTTTTCTCGGTTAAAAATTAACTTTTTCCTTAAATATTCAACAATTTAGTTAAAAACTTTTCTCTCTCTTGACTGGAAATGTTTCTTTGTTGATAATTCGTTTTTTTTTGGTTGAATTTAACTATTTTATTTGAAATTAAGATCTTATTGGTTGAAAGATCAACTATTACATTTTTCGTCGAAAATTAATCTTTTTGGGTTAAAATTCATCATTTTAATTGTAAATTATTTTCTCTGGTTGAAAATTTATCTATTCTTTGAAAACTTTTTTTTTGTTGTTGTTTGAAAATCAAGTTTTTGTACTGAAAGTTGATTATTCCAGTTGAAACTTTGAATATTTTGTTGAAAATTCGTTTTTGAAAATCTTTCTTGATAGAAATTTAACTTTTTTGTTGAAAGTTCATATTGAATTTGTAAATTCATCTATTTTAGTAGAAATTTAATATTTTTAAATTGAAAACGCATCGGTTTGGTCAAAAATTAATCTGTTCTGGTTGCGGATTCAATTAATTTGTTAAAAAACCACATTTTATGGTTGAAAATCCATAAATTTCGTTGATAATTCATCTCTTTCATTGAAAATTGAACCATTTTTTATAGAAATTCGCATGTTTTTGTACGAAAATTCATTTTTTAAACTGAAAATTTAATTCTATTTTTTGGTCGAAAATTTATACTTTTAATTGAAAATTAAAATTTTTACCTGCAAATTCCTGTATTTTGTTATAAATGCAATACTTTGCTTACAAATTTAAAAGTGTGCTTTATAAAAAATTAATTTTTTTGTTTAAAAGTTCATCTTAATTAAAAATGTATGTTGAAAATTCATCAATTCGGTTAAAAATTCAACCATTTTGTTGAAAATTCTTTTTTATATTGGCTGATAAATAAATTTTTTAACAGAAAATTTTACTATAAAATTTTTTTTATTGTTAAAAATTAATCTTTTTGTTGAAAATTTATTATTTTTCGGTTGAAGATTAATTTTTTTCTTACAATTTCAATACTGAAAAATATTTCTTTGTTGAAAATTCGTGTTTTTTGGTTGAATTCAACCACTTTATTTGAAATTAGTTTCTGTTATGTTTGAAAGATCAAATATTATATTTTTCGTTGAGAATTAATCTCGTTGGTTGCAAATTTATCTATTCTTTGAAAATTCGTTTTTTCGTGTGTTGAAAATCAAGTTTTTATACTGAAAAATTTATTCCAGTTAAAAATCAACTATTTTGTTAAAAATTCGTTTTTTGAGGGTTGAAAATTAATTTTTTCGAACTAAAAATTTAACTTCAATTTTTGGTTGAAAATTCGTCTTTTTTAGTGAAATATTTGTGCATTTTGTTTAAAATTCAACTATTTCTGTTGAAGATTCATCAGATTAGTTGAAATTTTAACTATTTTTAAAAAAATTCTCTTTTAGCTTGGTTGATAAATTACTTTTTTTTTATCTGAAAATTTAACTGAATTTGAAGTATAGAAACATAAAATAAAAATTTCTTTGAATTATTATTCAAATTCATGGACTTCTTGGACAAATTTAAATTATTATTTATTTATTTTAAAAGGATTTTTTATTTCAAACCTTTCTAAATTTTACATATTAATAGTCCTATTTTACGCATTTAGATACTGAAAAAAACTGAAAAAAAACATTATTTATAATAAATTCGTTAAATTGTGTACATGATTTGATTACAATTGTTTAAAAAAATGCCTGGAAGAAATTTGGAATTCTCAGAGAATTTTTTTCCAGGTTTTGAGTAGACACTCTTATAATGAATTATGACATAATCTAATTTGAATTTTAGAGTCTTCATTGGAATCAAGAAACTCCTGGGTTTGATCGACATGGCTCGACAGGTGGAGCCGAACTATCGAGTCTCGAAATTTCTCCAGGAATTGGAGGAAGAAGGTCATCTCGAGTAACAGAAATTTAGCCATAAGAAACTAAGTTCTTATTTATGCTGCAATTAATTCATAGTCAATATTCCAACTAGCGAAGACAAGACCGTATTATATAGATTTTAAATAAGAAAAGTTCAATGCCTTCTGAAATAACGACGACATTCGAGTATTAAATTAGTTTTATTGAAGTGCATATCGAAAAGATTAACAGGATGGCGATTTCACGGGGAAACCGAAAAATAAAAAAATTTTATTGGCCGGTAAACACCGGGAAATAACCGGGAATTTATTTCTGACAGCAGTAAAATTCATTTACTTATTTAAAAATACAACTGCTTAGTTAAAAGTTAAACGTATTTATCAAAAAATAATTTTTTGTTATTAAATATTTATCATTTTCATTGAAAATTCAGTTTTACATTTTTCGTTAGGAATTTTTTTTTTTTGCAAATTTTGTTGGAAGATTTGCTATTTTAATTGAAAACTTATTTCTTTTTAAAAATTTAACTACTTTTATGACAATTCGAATTTTTTTGGTTAAGAATTTAATTTTTAACGGGGAATTAAACTATTCTATTTTTGGTTGAAATTTTATCTTTTTTAAATGAAAATTTAACTAATTGTTTTAAAATTTATATTTTTTTTTTAAAAATTAAACTTTTTTCAATTCATGTAATTTGTGGAAAATTCATCTTTTTAGTAGGTATAAAATTCAATTATTCTAGTTGAAGATTCATCATTTTCGTTGAAAAATTATCAGTTTGGTTGAAAGTTTGTTTTTTCAACTGAAAATTTAACCGTTGCACTTTGAGTTGAAAATATACCTTTTCTAGTTCAAAATTTAACAATTTGGATGTAAACTTGTCTTTTTAAATTGGAAATTCATTTATTTCGTTATTAATTCATGTAATTTGTTTTTAAAAAAGAACTTTTTTGGTAGAAAATGATTTTTTTCTGTGAAAGATAATATCTTCTAAAATTTCTTCTTTTTGGTTGAAAAATAAAGTCTTTCGATGAAAATTATTTTTTTTAGTAAAGATTCACCATTTAAAATAAAAATTTATTTCTTTGCTTGAAAAATGAGCTTTTTGATTTAAAATTTGTTTTTTCTTTGGATGAAAAGTATTTTTTTACGAAAAATTTAACTATTTTTCTGAAAATTCTATTTTTTGGTTAAGAATTATATTTTTAACGGAAATTTCAGCTATTCTATTTATATATT